>JANRFK010000867.1:7930841-7945970 GCA_030068395.1 Apalone spinifera | reverse complement strand
GCAGTTACTTCGGGCTAGTCAATTTCTAAAAATAGCGACCGGCTGGGAACATGCTAATGACGCGTGGGATATTTAAATCCTGCGCTTCATTAGCAATTTCGGTCGCCCTCGTTAGCCTCCCTAGATCGAACTTACTAGGGGGCTAGTGTAGACATATCCAGAGTGGGTGTTAACTAGGGTAAAGGGTATGTGAATGGGTAACTAGTTAACTGGTTACCCAGGAGCAGCCCTCTGTCCATGGCACCCAGCGGGGGCAGGAGCGGCCCTAGAGGAGCTGCCGGCAACTGGCGCCCTAGGCGAAATGCGCGATCGGCGCCCCCATCTCCAAAGCCCTCAATGGCCATTTATCTTGGCGCCCTAGGCGACCACCTAGTTCGCCTGTATTGTTGGGCCACCACTGAGCGGGGGCTACTGGCTCCAAGACCCCACAGGCTGGGAGTCAGCAGGCTTGGGTGGGACAGGTGGGGCAGAAGTGGCAGCAGGGAAGAAGGGGGGGCTGCAGAGCCCCAGCCCATGCAGGCTCGAGAGGTTCACCCGGAACGGAAGTGGCAGTGGGGGAGGGTGTTTAACTGGTTAACTAATTAAATGGGATTTTATATCCCTAGTGTTAACCCTGTGGTCTTGGCCAAAAGTCCTTGTAGCCTTCCTAACTTCCACCTTCAGTTTAAGTGGAAGCAGTTATATGTGACGGTGGAGTGTTGCTGCATTTCACTGTTGAAAGAAGTGATCCCTCTGTCAAGGGTTCTGGAGTCTCTTTATATGCATGGTGATGTGTAGAAAGGCACAAAGCATGTTAATGAACTTCATGTACAAGTCAAACATGAAATCAGATCTTTTTCTAAGAATTGTTTGCCTTGCTTTTTAAGCTCCCTTTTACACAGACAAGAAACAAATACTTCCTCGCTCATAGCAGCTAATGCAGACACCTTGGGTGTAGAAAGAAAAACACCAGCCATCGCATTAAATACTTCATGAGATGCCCTCAGGTGAGGGGCAGTTTCTATATTTATGAGAATGTTAATAATTAACAATGCAGCGCCGTGTCTTTGTCTGGTTCTGTCTCATCTAGGATTTTAAGCACACGATCATTTAGCAAAAGAAAGTGTCCTTCCACAGAGAACAAAGAAAGGAATACAATGTTACATAGCTTCTCCCCTTTCGCTTACTGGAGATAAGCCTCAACTGGAAAGACCAGAGTGGCTCCCAGACATCAGAGCTTTGGTGTCGCCCTATCTCATTGTAAAATCCAAGGGTTGCCTTAATCCAGGGGTGGATTTTCAATCCACTTGTCTAAGAAGAAGGGGATAAACATCTGAGTCCCTTAAACATCTGTTAGAGAAACTCTCTGTATATTTTAGAGTGGGTCTGTCTACCTGTAAGTGCGTTTGTTCAAGAACTCCTCCGAAACTGTAAGAGCTAGGACTGCCAAATTTGGAATGTAACTTCCTCTTACCATAACTTAAACCAAGATCAGGATTTGGATGTGCCTGTAAAACATGAAGTGCTGGGAATGGGACTGTTTTCTATAACATGGAAAGGGAGGGGCACAGAGAGACGAGATGTGATACTGAAAGTGGCCACTGTGGGGCAGCTGCAGCACCAAGAGAAAAGCCAGCAGGGCTGGGCCTCGCCATTTTGCCTGTCAGCACACTGATAAGGAGTCCTCCCTCCCCCCTGTGCCCCACATCTGGAGTCTTTCCCCATGCCATGGAGAACCTGCAGGCTGTGTGTAGTGGGTTGCTGAATGGGGGCAGCCCCTGGAACCTGGCCCTGCCCTAGATAGCCTGCAGGCTATGGGATGAGGCTGCTGGAGGTTGGGGGCAGTCCCTGGAGCCTCATCCCCTGGAAGGCTGCAGGGGGCACTGCTGGAGGGGTGAGCTTCGCATCCCTAGATAGTCTTCAGGCCTTGAGGGGGGATGCTGGTGAGGGCCGCAGCCTCTGGATCATGGTCCCCTCTCAGGCAGCCTGTATGCCATGGGGGAGGTGTGTGTGTGGTGGTGCTGGTAGGGGAGAGCTACTCTGGCCCTCTGGACGAGTCACCACCGGAGCAGCGCCATCTTCACCGCCCCAGCTGGCCCCAGTAAGGCCCCCTCCCAGGCTCCTGTCCTGGGCCCCCTGCCCTGAGTCCTGCACCTCCCACCTGCCTTGACTTCTGCACTTCTTCTCCCTGCCAGGAGCCCCCCACTCTATGGCTTGAGCCCCTTGCCCACTTCCCAACCTTCTGCCCTAAGCCACACACCATCTGCTTTGCCTCAACCCCAAACTCTCACTCCAACCTTCATTTTCCTTCATTTTTGAAAAAAAGGAACAAAATTTTGCTTGCCTCTTTATGTAACAGTGCTTTGTCCAAGTAGCACTGCTTTGGGAGGGAAGAGGCTGCCAATTAAACCACATTTAGAGAGTTAGGCAGCCAATAGAAACTGAAAAAATGAATTTCACATGCCTGAAATATAGTGTAACTCTTGTGAGTTGGCCACAGGATAAGCAGCTCATACGATTGCATTAACAGAAGTGTTGTGAGCAAGACACGAGAAGTCATTATTCTTCTCTACTCTGCGCTGATTAGGCCTCAATTGGAGTGTTGTGTCCAGTTCTGGGCACCACATTTCAAGAATGATGTGGAAAAATTGGCTAAGATCCAGAGAAGAGCAACAAAAATGATTAAAGGTCTAGAGAACATGAGCTCTGCGGGGAGGACTGAAAGAATTGGGCTTCTTTAATTTAGAAAAGAGAACACTAAGAGGGGACATGATAGCAGTTTTTAAGAATCTAAAAGGGTGTTACAAGGAGGAGAGAGAAAAATTGTTCTCCTTGGCCTTTGAGGTTAGGACAAGAAGCAATGGGTTAAAATTGCAGCACGGGAGGTTTAGGTTGTACATTAGGAAAAACTTCCTGTTAGGGTGGTTAAACATTGGAATAAATTGCTTAGGGGGGGTTGTGGAATTTCCATCACTGGAGATATTTAAGAGCAGGTTAGACAGACACATGTCAGGGTTGATCTAGACAATGCTTGGTCCTGCCATGAGGGCAGCGGACTGGACTTGATGATCTCTCGAAGTCCCTTCCAGTCCTAGTGAAGGGAGAATCATGATTCTATGATTCTATGATTTTGAGGTTCAGATTCTTCTAGCAATGGACAACTCAAGTTTCCAGGGTTCGAGAAGACTACAACACCAGATCTATCTAGCTGAACCTTAGAGTGCTACAATTGGCTTGTAATGGCACTTGCATTGTCTATCCTCGTTCAAGTAGCTTTGAAGACCTTTCCTGAAGGCTTTTATTCTTCAGTGAAAAGTCTTATTGATGCTGTAGTGCCAGAACTCCTACATTCTGGGCTGATGTTAGCATTGCTGTAATTAGGAGGTTTCAATTGTTCGGAGCCTCTGTGCCTACCTTTTTAGTGAGTTCAGTTCAGATTCCTGTGGCTGTCTCCTGTTCCTGGCTTCACTGGATTCAGAGTAAAACTTGGCCAAACTCGATCATTTTTTTCTTCTTTTTTTTAAACAAGTAACCGAGCTGACAACAGCAGCCAGGCCAGCCACTAGGGAGAAATATCATCCCAATTAGCCTGTGTGGTATAGTCCCATTATCCAAGTCTGGAGTCCACAGGAGTCTAATTCATGCAAGAAGCATGACTTCTCCTAATCACTTCCCCCTCCAGCAGGGGATGAATCTCAAAGTCAAGCAGGAGCCTAAACCCCTCCCCCCAAGAACTCCATGTTAAAGTCCCTCCACACCTTGTGGGTTTGGGATTAGACCTGAGACCAAACAAGACTCTGTAGGCCTAGGGTTTACTGTGAAAGTTTGGCAGAGATACTGCTGATGCTAGGGCTTCCCTTGGAATGAGAGCCTTAAGTAGAGGTAGGATTTGGTGTTTCTGTTTCTCCTCTGGGATCATCTTTCACACTTACTGGGATAAGAGTTTCATGTAGCAATAATACTCCCAGTGGGTCAGATATCAATGCCCTTTCCTCCCTGGTGAGTAACAAGGAAAGGACATCAGTAGACAGAAGGATTGTCATGTGGTGAAGGCACTGAACACCAGACTCGGCTTGCCAAGTATAAAAGGGGCTAATACCCTCATCTACTCCTTGTTTTGACTACTTAGATTGTAATCTCTTTGTGGCAGGGATTGTCACACTGTGACTACATCAGAATACACAGCGTGTTCACAGAACTTCCACACGTTAAAGACAATTTTACCCTGGGGTTAGGCCATGGCCAGTTGACATGTTTCTAAAATAGTCTGGTAGCACTTTAAAGACTAACAAAACATGTAGATGACTGGAGTTTTGAGTTTAGGCTGTGCAGACCCAAAATAAATAGGGGAGAAGGGAGAGGGGAGAAGGAAAAAAAAGGAAGGGTGTGGGAAACAAAGTAGCAGAGGGTATGAAAATATCAAAGCGAAAAACAAGTAGGCAGAACTGGTAACCCATAAGCACCTAAAGATTGGATAGTTAAAAGAAGCAGATAAGGATAATAGGATAGTAGTTAGATAGCAAGGGTACTAACGCAAGAATCTACACAGACAAAGAGCTGTTGGCACTTTCATTGAATGTTAGGCTGATAATATGCCAGCTATCTGTTATCTCGATTGAGGATGTCATCAGTGTGAGAATTGAATTTGTGGATGAATTCAATCTCTGTGTATTTGGCTTATAGAACTGGTTTGTGACAAGACAGCCACCTGGAGATCTTTTAAAGAGTGATTAGGTAGATTGAAGTTTCTCCAATAGGTTTCTGTATGTTCCCTTTATGTATATCTGATTTGTGTCCATTGATTCTTTCCCGTAGGGACTGTCCAGTTTGTCCAATATATATATATAGCAGTGGGGCATTGCTGGCATTTGATGGCATAGATCAAATTACTCGAGGTGCAGTTAAATGAACCTCTGATTTGGTAGCTTATGTTGTTGGCTCCAGTGATGAATTCACTTGTATAGATATGTGGGTAGAGTTGGCACCGTGGCTGATTGCAGGGCTGGGTTCTGACTAACTCAGCTACCCCCTGAAACTTCTAAAATACAAGTTATCCTTTTCCACCATAAGGATAAAGTCTCGTCTAACGTGCTGAGGACACATTAACACACACTTCATCTCCAAGCATAGGCTTATGCTGGCTACCCAGCACCTAGTACAATGGAACCCTGATGTCAGTTGGGGACTCGTGACACTACCGTAATATCGCTGTGTATCTGTGGTCTCCAGATTGGCTTGGACTTGACTGCAGTTGGTCTGAGGCTGAGTATGCTATCTCTGGGCTGTATGTATGAATATGTCTTTGCCTTCAAAAATCACACCGATAAAAATCCTGGACTATAAAATTTGGAAACAGGAGGTGCAGAGAACACTATATGCTTTTGTCTTCAAAGTGAGCAGATGGCAAGTACAAAATGCCCTAAAGCTTTATAATTTTTGTTATTTTAGTGCTCTGCAAATAGGTTTTCCTGGCTGCGTCTATAATGTAAACATAGTGTCAGAACAGAAAGTATAGAAAAGAAGCACAAACAATGTAGGATCCCAATGTGCCTTTTATACATAGTTTATCTCCTCCATTATTCAAAATCATATTCCATTAACCGTGATCATATTTCATTTATAAAACATCACTGTAATTATCCCAGTGCTTTTCAAGTGTCATGGACACACGGGTACATATGTTCTTTCAAATGGTTATTTTAAAGTATTTGTAATTAAAGCACTCTCTGAGCAATATTATTGGGTAGAATAGATGTCTCTAGGGATTAATAAAATTGAGTTGGTCATCAGAGGTAGAATTGCCAGCATCTGACACCTTTTTGGATGTCCTGTGTGAAAAGTTTGAGCTCCATCCCTAGTGACTTGGAATGCATAATGTTTTGTCTCGGCTGGCATCCTTATTAGACGTGGCAGAGTTTCCAGACTCAGTCTGGAGTCAGAAATACCTTTAATCCAAGATGAAGCTGTTCTTCAGGGCCAGGGCAACTGACAGTGTGGGTGAAACGACAGAGAAAATTGCAGAGCAAGTATCTGCTTAAGGTAAATCAATAAAACTGCAACACCTATCATTCAGCATTGTCTGTAAAAGCTAATGGCATGGCGGAATGGATGGGTACACCCTGCATTGAGAGACGAGGTGGGTGCGGTCTTTTATTGGACCGATTTCTATTAGTGAGAGAGACAAGCTTTTGAGCTTACACAGAACTCCTCTCTAGGTCTGGGAAATGTATGCTGCTAAATGCATTGTGAAATGGACTGAAATATGTATTAACTCCATATGCTAAACAACAGACCATTCAAGGGGAAGCGGCCAACTAAGAGCTCTCCGGTTATCGGAGGAGGGGAAGGCTACTAATGGGGTGTAACTTCTCCCCATTTCACCTTCATTTTTTCTTCTGAATTTTTTTCACTGAGTAGTTTTCTCAAGAGCAATCACAGAAAGTAGTCTGCAACTTTCAATCTAGATCTGTGCAGGTCACTTACAGAATTATTGAGTCTTCAAATATTGATGATCCTCTTGTTTTCTTTCAGTATGTGGTGGTACCAAAGTGCCAGTCAACAGCTGTTGCCTTGCAGATTTCGATGAGCCATTTGCTGGGAGATGCAGGCAGCCCATACCTCATTGGAATTGTAAGTACGGGGATGTTTTGACTACTGCTCTGCAGCGTATCCATACCTTTCAAAATATAAAATATTTGGAATTTTCTGAAGAATAGGTTCAGATTTCTGGTCCCATATTGGAAATGCATTGAATTGTCTTTCTTGCAGTGTGGAACTCGGACCCAGATGCAACTTAACCCAGCCCTTGTGTATTAAAAGCATGTATATCGCTGTTGGCCTCCTGGCCTTGTAAATATGTAAATACACACTTAATTCTATACATACCATTAGTTTCACTGTGTGCAAAAGTATCTGCAGGATTCAGACCTCACTTTGATATCAGCTATACTCATTCATATTTGGTAGCAGTCTTGTTATGGCAGTGGCGCTTCTTCAGATGTTTAAATTCAAGTGCGAAACTTTCTGCTAGTTTCATGGACAACTCATAACATAATATTTTGCACTTCAAAATGTAAAATATAATCAAATAATATCTGTAAGCAAGATCTCATTTTGTGAAATACCCTCTGGAAAACTCAAATTATGCAACTCTTGAGGATTGCTGTAGCTGAGCTTGCAGAATGGGTGGCGTTCCATGCCCCTGGTCTCAAATGCTCCTAACTTTCCAAAACCATTATCTTTCTGGACTCGAACTTGCAAAAAATGCGCCCTGAAAGACAGGAGGTGGAAAGACCGAGGAAAGAAAAAGGAGCAGGATTTAACTTGATCACTTCCAAAAATAACTAGAAGCTTTGGTGGCTCCAGTGCCAAAATGAGGTAGCCAAGTGAAATTTGGCAGGGATATGCTCAATAAAGAAAAGTGCCCATGAGTGGTCTGATGAATGCTTGTTTTGGTTTTATGGCTTGCTTGCTTTGCAAATCTCTCTGATGTACAGTAACCTTTACAGGGGAGCACTAAGCTCTTATTGGATAGCTAAGGAAGGCTGCACTGCACGTGAGTGCCTGAATAACAACAGCACGTTCTACTAGAAACACCTGGGCTCCACTGCTCCTTTATCAGCTGCTGTGCTGTGTCACAACTAGCAGCGCTGGCTCTGGAGTTGGATGTTCCACAGCCAGGGAAGATGCAGAGACTTGTCCCTGACTCTCTCCCTCCTAAGGTTTTCAGGGGATGAGGGGATTTCCCCAGATGCATGGGTTGGTGTACAGGTCATAGAATCATAGAATCCTAGGGCTGGAAGAGACCTCAGGAGGTCATCGAGTCCAGCTTCCTGCCCAAAGCAGGACCAACCCCAACTAAAGCATCCCAGCCAGGGCTTTGTCAAGCCGCGACTTCAAAACCTCTAGGGATGGAGATTCCACCCCCTCCCTAGGGAACCCCTCCCAGTGCTTCACCATCCTCCCATCTAGTCATATCTAGTGAAATAGTTCCAGATTAGAGAACTTCTCATTTTTAAAAAAAGGATGCCAGGTTAAAACAGCAGAAATTAAGTTTGCCCACCAGACACCCTTTTGATAATATGCTATTTCCATTTGTGAAATAGCAGCATGTGATCATCTGATTAAATACTCCTGATGGAGACACAAGGGCAGAATTCAGGCTGGCTGCTTAACTTTACCTGTACCATTGCTTAACTGAAGTATTTAGGCTGCATAGTCACATGCTTTGTTTTTTGGGGTGGTTGACATGTAAATGGTGCTTAGCACTCAGTGCCTTCCATCTGAGGAGCCTGTAGGCCCTGGGGAATTAAACATTAACAAATTATGCCTCATCTCTTCTGTGCAGTAGATAAGTGGTGAATTAAAATTATAGGGATCAGCACCTCTACAATTACAGCACCATGAAATTTCATATTTAAATAATTGAAATAATGAAATTTGTGATTTCTAAAATCCTATGATCATGAAATTGACCAAAATGGACCATGGATTTGGTAACATCTTATTAACGAGACCTGACTCTCTTATCACTATTGGTAAATAAAGTTGGTCAAACTTCCCCTCACAGCTTTTATGTCTTTGCCATTCAGTGCTTTCTGCATATTCATTCAAGAACTGTGTGATCCTTTCCATTAGTTTTGTTCTTAAGAAGGGTGTAAAATTGGCCTCTTATGGATACCTCACAAACCAGTCACTTGTTATATTTTTCCATTCCAGTGAGCACAGGGAAGAGATGGTTCTTGTTTAGGGAGATTTCTAAACCTGTAGTGCAGCAACTGAATTCTATATGGCTTATGCATTGTGCCAGAACCTTCAGTTCTGCCTCCTTCATACATTTATGCTAATAACATGAAGGCGAGCCCCCCACATCACCTGATGTGGAGTAGACATAGCAGCTTCCTGCTGAGATCATCTTACACAGCTGCTAGCAGTCTAGCCAGAAGGAAATTTCCCTTTGGCTCACTTGGTGCAGCTGCTACCCATGGCCAATAGGCATCCCAGTTCATAGGTTAATCCTACAGCCAAGATATCCAGAATCCTGTCACAAGATGGCATTGTGGGGGCTGTTCAGTTCCAAATTAGTGCCAACTGTAGTGATGCGTTCTGGTGTGTATACATGCCCACAAGGGCCGAGTATCCGCACCGAAGGCTTTGTCAACTTCTGGTCTAGATTTTGTTCTGTCATGCAGCTTCTGCAAGCGCATTTCCTAGGCCTGTTGCATCCTGCTAGTAATTTACATGAAAAGCATTTAGGAAGCTATGCTCTCATACTTTTTCCCCTGTGTCTTATCCCAATCTTAACTATAACACTGTTTACATGATGATACATAATGCTGGAATTGTCCTTGCAAGCAGCACTATGGTAAGCAGAGGTAATAAGGTAATGACTGAGGCTGTTGTATTTCCAGATGGGACTCTTGTGCCAAAAGCCTCATTTCCCCAGAATTTCTGTACTTAAGACATTCAGATAAATATCAGACTTTGGGAGGCTTATGTGAATCCCACTATCAACCCTTCTGAAATTCACCCAACCCTGATCTCCTTGGCCAGACACAGGATAGTCTATGTTTGGGTCTTGCTGTTGCATGCTAACCTGCTTCCTTGGCTCTTGGTTTATTAAAAAAACCCAAACAAACAAAAAAAAAACCCACTCTGGAAGACTTGTGAAGGCCTTTTTTCAGAGGGTACATCAATACCGCAAAAAGAGATCCTTTCCATCAGTGTCTCTCAGGCCTGGACTAAACTAGGGCTTTACATTTAATTTAGCCACATATGGTTGATTTTCTAAGAGAGGTGTCCACACTACCAAGGCAGTTACATCGACTTTAAGGGCTGCTGAAGTCAATTTCAGTACTCCTGTTTTTCACAAGGAGTAACACTATTCCCGACATTGCATGGTCGAATTTATGGTAGTGTAGATGCAGCGTTGCTGGAAAGTCAAAGATATTGGCCTCTGGGAGGTCTCCCGCAATTCCCTGCTCGGACTGCCTTGGCCAGAACTTGCGCCTCTACTGGTATCGCTGGCGAGCTCAAAAAGCCATGGGAAAATTAGAATGGCATTTCCTGTGTGGCCAGCATTGCGAGCATATTCGGAGTGAGCAGTGCATCGTTCCACATGTGAAGATGACTTTGAACAATCCTACTAACACTGCTTTCAAATACTTCTGCTCCCATGGGCTCCAGTTCCCAGGGGCGCAGAAAAGCGTCAGCATAGAGTTGTCCAGGAGATCTTGGACCTCATCGAGGAGCGGGGCGATGAATCCATCCTCTCTGAGCTCTGAACTAGCAAGAGGAAAACTGACATTTACAGCAAGATCGCAAGCTGCCTGGTGGCTAAAAGCTATTCCGAAGAAGCCCAGCAGTGCTGAGTAAAAATCAAGGAGCAGAGGCAGTCCTACCATATGGCGAAGAAGGTGAGCGGATGGTCTGCTGCAGCACCTCACATGTGCCGCTATTATGAGCAGCTGGACGCCATTCTGGATGGGTGGGCCTGGCCAGCTTCCCTAGAATGGTCTTGGAGTCTTTGCATCAACATGGTGGACAGAGTGGTGGCAGATGGGGAGGAGAGGAGGAGGAGACTAATCAGCTGGTGAGCCCCGAGAGCCAAGAGCTGGTCATGATGCTGGAGCCAGTCTCCTCCTTCTAGGATGTCAGCACTGACCCCAGGGAGGGCACTTCAAGTGAGTTCACAAACTTTTTCTACAAGCGGGTTAAGGCAATAGGGTGTGATGGGTTGCGTGCTCTGTGCCTACACAGCGCCGGGGGACTGGAATAGCTTGTTAATATGTCTGCAGATGATGCGGGAGTTCTGCCTGCACAGCTCCATGAAGCTCTCACATAAGAACTCTTTGATCCTTCGCACAAGATTTTTGGGGAGGCCAGCCTTATTCTGTTCTCCGCGGTAGCACACCTTCCCATGTCAAGCCATGAGTAAGTGGTCTATTATCATGGGACCACAAAGCATTGCTGCATAAGGGCTAGTTTTATGGCCGCTTTCAGTCAGCATATGCTCCCAATCACTCTGTGTGATCCAGAGAAGATTGATATCTCACATGGCAACCTGGAGGAAGGAGGAGGGGAAGCACTCACCCCAGGAAGCTGCATGTTCTGGACACAAATCCCGACCCCTGTAGGCAGGAAAAGCAGTGTGTCTGGGAAGAAATGTGTGCCGGACCCAGCATGTGCCGGATACAGTGGGAATCCAATCCGCCCCATCCTCCCTACTTCTGCCTTCAGGCTCCTGCCCTGTCTGGCCCTTTACCGTGCCTCCCTGCCTTCGGACCAAGTGTGTCCTGATGCTCTCCTGAGATATCTGTGCACCTGCTGTAAAGTGCCCTCTTTAAAGCAAACATTTGGCCTTGCATGGAACACATCTTCTTTGTTTTTAAAGAGCCCTTCGGTGTAGCTGACAGATTAGGGTTAGGCTTAACACAACGTATCTGCTGTAAAGTCTGCCCTTGTAACTTTTCTTTACAGCTGGGACAGCAGCCAGCTCGATACGTACTCCCCCTCTTACAGCATCTGCTCACCTGGCTCAGATCCGCAGGCAAAAGTGGACAAGGGAGAACATGTTCTGGGCACTGCATTTCAAGAAAGATGTGGAGAAATTGGAGAAGGGCCAGAGAAGAGAGAAAAAAAACATTAAAGATTTAGAAAACATGAGCTATGAGGGAAAACTGAAAGAATTGGACTTGTTTAGTTTAGAAAAGAGAACACTGAGAGGGGACATAATAGCAGTGTTCAAGTATCTAAAAAGGTGGTAGAAGGAGGAGGGAGAAGAATTGTTCCCCTTGGCCTCTGATGATAGGACAAGAAGCAATGGGTTTAAATTGCAGCAAGGGAGGTTTAGGTTGGACATTAGGAAAAACTTCCTGCCTGTTAGGGTGGTTAAACACTGGAATAAATTGCCTAGGGAGGTTGTGGAATCTCCATCACTGGAGATATTTAAGAGCAGGTTGGATATTATCAGGGATGACCTAGACGGTGGTTGATTCTGTCATGAGGGCAGGGGACTGGACTTGATGATCTCTCAACGTCCCTTCCTGTTCTAGGAGTCTATGTTCTATGATTCCATGTTCTGGGAGCAGACCGACAGTGTGCACTCCCTCGTGGAGGAGATGTGGGCAGAGCACCTGGACTGGATTGTGGAACATCAGGAGAGAAGAGCCACCAGGGAGCAGCAGGGAAAGAAGCAGGAGGCCATGTTTGCCTCCCTGACTGCTGTGATAGAGCTCCTGGCTTTGTGTCTATCAAGGCTTATTCCCCACTCTGGCACGATAAATGCAGAAGTGGGGGCCTGCAAAAGTACCCCAAAACCTTATCTTTCCAGGTTTTGGTATAAAACTTCCCCCCAAAATTTTAAAAACCTAGATTTTGGTGATAAAAATCTGCTGCCACCACCCAAGTAGTGATAAGGAAACCAGGGAGAGACCACTTGGGAAATCTCAGCCCCAAAAGTAAAAACCAGGACACAAAAATTAACCAATACCAGGTTAATAAAAGAAAAGAAAAAGAACTTTTATTATCACCACAATATTCCTGTTGCAAGCATAATGACTAGATGGAAAAGTTACAAATTAACATACTCATGGGGGGGATTCCACCCTGGGCCAAAAGCTTAGTTACAAAGGAGAGCAAAACCCATTTTTAAATGCACAGACATCAGATTCCCATTCCCAAACCATAAAACAATAAAACCTAACAGATTTATCTAAACTTTGCTCTACTTACAGATAGTGAAGAGTCTTTTCTTGGAGCAAGACATTTTGTCTGTCCCCCTCAGTAGCTGAAGAGAAACTGCCCAGAGACAAAAGAGGGAAAAACCAAAAATTCCTTTCTTCCAGTTTGAAATTCCTACCTACATTCCTATTGGCTGACTCTACCTGGCTTAGGTATAGTTAACCCCTTAGTCCCCAGGCTGCTGGCCATCTCTCATGATCATGACAGTGTCTAAAAAGTACCTCCTCCCAGAACCCCATCTGCCCTGATGACAACCTTGGTCCCTCCTCCCCCAGCTCAGTTGCCTCCACCCCTAAGGTACCCCAGGGTCCACTGGGACTTCAGGACACCGGGGAAGGGTGGCATAACTCAAAAGAAGCCCTACCCTCCAGGACCTCAGGAGGCAGAAGGCAGTCCCACTCACATTCCTGAGTCACCCTCCCCCCTTCTGGTTCCCACTTCTTTCCTTTCCCTGCTGTTTTCCCCAAAGTAAAACTGTTCTCTTTATTGCTTGAATGGCAGGAGCAGGCTGGGAGATTAAAGGCAAACACAGGGAGTGCAGGGGCAACTTCTTGAGAGCCAAGTGGAGAATCTCAAAGAGGCCTTGCATAAAACTGTCCTTCAAGGGCTCTTTGATTCGCACGGCCCTTGCTGTGCTGTCCTGATCGTGCTGATGTCTGGCTACCCAAATTCTCTGGCTAGGCGCTCTGCATCAGCTCCCCACCCTGCCAGAAAAGTGTCCCCCTTGCTCTCTCACTGATTATGGAGCACACAACAGGCTGCCACCCCAAAACAATGTTGAATTCACCGAGGTCTAGCTGAGTCAGGAGACTCCTTAACCTACCCTTTAAATGTCCAAATGCATGTTCGACCACCATTCTGCATTTGCTCAGCCTGTTGTTGAACTTCTCCTTGCTGGGACCGGTCTGCCTGTGTACAGCTTGATGAGCCCTGGGAATAAGGGGTAGGCTTGGTCACCAAGGATCTCTATGGGCATTTTTAGTTCTCTGACTCTGATTTTCCTGTCTGGGGAAAGAAAGTGCCACTCTGCATCTTATGGAAGAGGCAGGAGTTCTGAAAGATGCATGTGTCATGCACCTTTCCCAACCAGCCCACGTTGATGTTCGTGAAATGACCCTTGTGAGCCACCAGCACCTGAAGCACCATGGAGAAGTCCCCCTCGTGGTTGATGTACTCTGAGGCATGGTGGTCAGGGCCCAAGATGGGGATGCATGTTAGGGAACCCCATTGCAGCAAATCCATCCACTGTGGTGTCCATGTTTCCCAGAGTCACAGCCCTCCATAGCAGAATGTTATTGATCACCTTGGCTACTTGTAAAACAGCAGCCCCCCACTGTAGATTTCCCTACTCCTATCTGATTCACCACGGACCGGTAGCTGTCTGGTATTGCAAGCTTCCGTAGGGCAATTGCCACACACTTCCCCAGGGTCAGAACGGGTCTCATTTGGGTATTTTGGTGCCTTGGCCATTTGCAAAGTTCCAAGAACCTGGCCTTGCGCATTCGGAAGTTCTGCAGCCCCTGCTGATTGACCCATCTCTGCATCACAGTGCCGTCCCACCAGTCTGAGCTTGTCTCACGGCCCCAGAACCGGTGTAACACTGTGTCCAGAAGATTGGCTGGCGGCTGCGCTAACATCAGCACCATGCCTTGCAGGAGCAGGGTCTCCATGCCATGCTGAGCTTTGTCCTTGCCTTCTTCCTGGAGGAGTGACATGTGTGCGCTCCCCAAATACTGCGCCATCATGCACACCACAACACACATCACCCTCACAATGCTGTGCTGCAAACCAGGCTCCAGGCTCATCGTGCTATGGTGTCTGTGCTGGGAATCAGGGCACAAAGTGACACGAGCACATTGCCTCCCCTTTATCTGACGCAAAGCAGGAGGGACTAGATGAGTGCATTATGGGACATTGGCGATATGAGCCCATAACCACCCGCTGTACTGGTTTGGTCACAGCGGACACCGTGGGCATAGCCTAGAATGCAAAGCTGCCCGCTTTGCGTCACTCCCTGAGCTAATGATAGGCTCCCTAATGGGGACGCACTACTTCGGACTTCATTTGGTTCTTCCCCACAGGGAGGATATAGACCTTCTTCGACTTTGCAAAATTGGGGGGTAAGAAAATCAAACATATTAGATTCAACCTTTTTCTCATAGAGTTGACATGCCCTCAGAGCCTGGGTCTAGAGCGTCGGCCTCATGCCTCGAGGCTAAAACTAGTAGTACAGACCTTCCCACTTGGGCTGGAGCTCATGCTTTACGCTTCTATTTTTAGCATTGTGTTGCAAATCTGCGCTTGTAGATCTGGGCTTTGAGACTCGCTGCTGCATGGTTTTGGGGGTTTGCAGTGTAGACATATCGGCTACGTCTACACAGGCACCCTTTTCCGGAAAAGGGATGCAAA
>JANRFK010000867.1:7884725-7895253 GCA_030068395.1 Apalone spinifera | reverse complement strand
AGGGTGCAGGAGTGGGTTGGGGGTGGGAGTCTGTGTGGGAGGGGTAAGTGTGAGGGAGATGGAAGTAAGGGACAGGGGATGGGGGATTCTTACCTAGCTCTGCACCCCTGCTGCTTCCAGACACCATCCCCTGCTGCTCCCATTGGCTAGGATTCCAGCCAATAGGAGCAGCAGGGAAAGCTTCCAGGCAAGAGGTTTCCTGTGCTTCCGTTCCCCCAGCCGAGGGAGGGGAAACAGCAGAATGCGGAGTCACTTCTATCCCTGCAAGCTGGATCTGGCCTGTGAGGCTCAGGGCTCCCCCTCCCACGGCGGGAAGCCAGTTCTGGCACTCCAACCTTATGGGGGGTGGGGCTGGAGCACTAGCGCATACTCTCTGCTGCGGGAGGGGGGATCCCTCAGTCCATGGCCCACCTGCAGGATGGTTGTGGACCACGCTTTGAGAACCACTGTCTTAGGATATGTCTCCATTACAGAGTTTTTTTCTGAAAAAATAGCCATTTTTCTGAAAAAAACCCTCACTTACAGCCACACTGCAATCGTGTTCTTTCAAAACAACTCGAAAGAACAGAGGGGTTTTTCCGATATTGGTAACCCTCTCTCTATGAGGAAGAAGCCTTTTTCCGAAAGATCTATTTCGGAAAAAGGCGTGTGTGGACGGGGAAGAGGGAGTTCTTTTGATAGAAGAGAAAAGAGGAAAAAGCACAGGTGCCCTGGTGGCCACTCCATCCATAGTATCACAGCTTACATGCGAGAGAGCGTCCATTCTGTGCGAACGCTATCTGTTGAAAAAGCAGATTGCTTGTTTGATGCACTGTGGACGCGCTCTTTCGGAAAAAGTGTTTTTGGAAGATCTCTTCCAGAAAAGCTTCTTCTGAAAAAAGCCTGCAGTGTACACATAGCCTTTGATGCTTGTTTCTGGGTCCTGAAGCAGCAGGCTCACTAGCTCTCCACTGTCTTGCAGCTCTGTCTTTAATACATAAAATGTGCTCCAGATCTTACTGCCCCAGAGTATGTAGGTGCATTAACAAACCCTACCACTCCTGTTAGGACAGTGGTCCATGTACAATCTTCCCTAATGCCCTCGGGGTTCAGCTGCGAATAGAAAACTGAAGCATTTGAACGTCTGGGCACGTCTGACTAAGTCCCGCTCTACCCATCACTGTATTATATCCACTCGTCTTATTGGCGCGCTGATGTGCTGTCAGCAGTTTACAATATCACAAGCCTCTGATGATAGTAAAAGCAAGTGAAGCTAGATTTGCAACACAACAAAGCCTTCTTCCCTGAAGGGAACACAATGAAATATGAATGAAGCAGACGATCACAGCATGAAGTCACTTGAAAGCTGAAGATGTACCAAAGCACTTAAGAAATACCCATTAACCGATAGCTGGGCCAGGTTTCGCATTTGCCCATCCACAACTGGGAGGGACCAATTTTAGCCTCTTTCAGAGAGAAATTATTTAAATCCAGTTCTGACTGTGAAAGAAGAAAGCCTGGTTTGAATATCTCCTGCCGCCTAACTGTTTCTATGAATCCAGCCACAGTGCACATCCCATCAGGTGGCTGTATCTCACTGGTTGTATCAGATTTCCACTATGTTGATGAGAGCACCGGGGAGAGACAAAGCTCTGATCCACCCTGCACACTTCCATGAGGCATTGCCCCAAGCTGGCTAGATCAAACCTACCTCAGTTATGTACTGAAGTCACACTGCCCGTTGTAGTGTAGAGCAAGCGGTCACTTTTGGCAACAAAAATGATTAGGGGGCTGGAGCACATGATTTTCGAGGAGAGGCTGAGGGATTTGGGTTTGTTTAGTCTGCAGAAGAGAAGAGTGAGGGGGGATTTGATGGCAGCCTTCAACTCCCTGAAGGGAGGTTCCAAAGAGGATGGAGAGAGGCTGTTCCCAGTGGTGACGGATGGCAGACTGAGGAGCAATGGTCTCAAGTTGCAGTGGGGGAGGTCAAGGCTGGATTTTAGGAAAAGCTATTTCCCTAGGAGGGCGGTGAAGCACTGGGATGAGTTCCCTAAAGAGCTGGTGGAATCTCCATCCTTAGAGATTTTTAAGTCTCGGTGTGACAAAGCCCTGGCTGGGATGATTTAGTTAGGGGTTGGTCCTGCTTTGAACAGGGGGCTGGACTCTTTTTCAGCCCTATGATTCTACATGACAGACCAATATCACTAGGACTATGTCGCTTGGGGTGCGGTGTGAAAAATCCACACTCCGAGAGATGTAGTTATCTTGACCTCACATCCTGAGAAGACAGCACCAGGTGGACAGGGCAGCTTCTCCCAGTGACCTAGCGAGTGCTTTTCAGGGGGGTGGATTAACTCCCTGGTGGCAGAGCTCTCTCCTACTGGCTTAGCCCCTCACCTGTGCAGCTGCCCAAAGCAGTGGAGCTGCCCATAGAAGCTGCTGCAGCCCAGCTCCATTGCTATGATCAGGCAATGCCGCAGGGCTCTTCCTCCACCCCTTCTTACTAGAGCAGCTTCATCTATGTCCAGAGCAAGCTTGCGGTGGCAGTAATAAACATCACATCACATTCACTACAATAAAATGGGAAGGCTCCATTAAACCTACGCAAGCAAATGGAGCTTTAACTATCTATTTTTGTCCCTTGTAAATACAGGCTAATATATTTTCTAACTGGTTCCAATTAGCATTTTAACACACTGGGGTCATAGTGGACCACAAGCTAAATATGAGTCAGCACTGTGACACTGTTGCAAAAAAAGCAAACATGACTCTGGGAGACATTAACAGGAGTGTGGTGAGCAAGACACGAGAAGTCATTCTTCTGCTCTACTCTGCACTGATTAGGCCTCAATTAGAGTATTAAGTCCAGTTCTGGGCACCACATTTCAAGAAAGATGTGGAGAAATTGGAGAAGGTCCAGAGAAGAGCAACGAGAATGATTAAAGGTCTAGAGAACATGAGCTTTAAGGGAAGACTGAAAGAACTTGGCTTGTTTAGCTTAGAAAAGAAAAGACTGAGAGGGGACATGATAGCGGTTTTCAAGTATCTAAAGGGATGTTACAGAGGATGGAAAAAAATTGTTCTCCTTAGCCTCTTGAGCGTAGGACAAGAAGCAATGGGCTTAAACTGCAGCAAGGGAGGTTTAGGCTAGACATTAGGAAAAACTTTGTAACTGTCAGGGTGGTTAAATAGTGGAATAAATTGCCTAGGGAGTTTGTAGAGTCTCCATCACTAGAGATATTTAAGAGCAGATTAGATAAACACCTGCCAGGGAAGGTGTAAAAGGTGCTTGGTTCTGTTGTGAGGGCAGGGGACTGGACCCAATGGCCTCTCGAGCTCCTTTCCAGTTTTAGTGTTCTATGATTCTATGGTACAGTGCAGGCAGGGCAAGCTCTGTTTTGCAATGTTGCCTGGCAGAGAGTTTCCCCAAGAGCGGATACAAGGCTCACCCCTGCAAGCTAACGCCATGGTGCAACTTACCCTGCTTGTTAAGTAGCATGTTTTACAAACCCCTTTCGTCCTGACCTAGGCAAGCTCACGCCTAGTCAGGTAGAACCAGTCTGACACTGCTAATGCTGAGCTTGTTCTCTGCTGCACCATAGGCTCTTGGCAGCTTCCACTCTCTCTGCTTCCAGTATTCAGGAACATTCCCTGCTGGTTTTTACACCGCCTTTCAAATGGGGATTTCTGGGCACTTTACAAACACTGTAACAGCCAATCAGCTGAAGTTGTGGGCTGTGCCCACGAAAGCTCATGATACCATCTACATGTTTTGTTAGTCTTTAAAGTACTACCAGACCATTTGTTGTTTTTTAAGTTTATCCTGTACAGACTAACTCCCCTTAAGCACTGTAACATCAGACATGCACTGAACATACGGAGCTCATTAGATGCATTTTACAGACAGGTAGGGGGACAGCAACTTTCTTGCCAATGGGTCACCTTGCAGATCCATGACTGAGCTGGAAATAGAACTCAGTTCTCCTCCTCCAGGTACTCAGGCCCTCCCTGTAACTCCTGAAGTCTTGTTTACCCAGAGCTCTGAAAGGAGTAAGCTATTACTTTGGCTCTTGCTTGGTTAGCTCAGCTTAGTCCATTGAGAACTTACAGTTCCAGTGTGCATACCATCCTGTTCTTCCTTTCTCACCCCTCTCATATTAGTCACTGTAAAAACCAACAATAACCATGAATGAGAGGTGAGGAATGTGCGTTCCCAAAAAGGAACACTAATCCGAGTGATATCACACCTCCTTTGAATGAAAGGTTATTTTCCCCCTATAAGCAGGAGCTACTTTTAATTTGTGATTTATTGCACGATTGATGTTCAAAGGGAGAGAGGATTTTTTTAAATATTAACCAGTGTGGCTTATAGTGTCCCTTTAGCATTTGCTTTTTCAGTTAAAGTAATTAGCCTTAATTGCTCTCTACCTCGACAGGTGAAATTTCAGAGAGTCTTTTATGATTTTACTGGCTTATGTGCTTGCCTACTGCATCAGAATTGATGGAACAGAATGCTTATCATTCAAGTAATCCATGTCCCTGTAGGGTTTGGATCGTGTACAAATACATACAGCCTGCTTGAGCACCAACTCGTTAGACTGCACAAATCAGTGCAGAACTGAGCATTGGTGAGAATAAACTCAAACGGATGAACAATGGTTTGGGGAGAAAAAATCTGACCTCGATGTGGGGTACTTTTCTTTCATAGGGATCTCAAAGTGCTTTATTTTCTGCTCCGTGCACTGCTGACATGCAACCACTAGGATAGAGCATAACCCATTTGTAATAGAGAATCTCTGGTTAGATAGGATTTATTATGTGTTACAGCAGTGGTCAGCAACCAGTAGATCGGGATCTACTGGTAGGTCTTGGAGCCTTTGACAGGTGATCCTGAACGGTTTGACCGGGAGGCTATCAAGGGTCAGCACTTCATCTACCCCTCTCAGCATTGCCATGTTACTCCTCCCCTTTGCTTTGGAGCTGCCTCCCAACCCCGGGAGCCTCCTGCTTGCTGTGCAAGGCATGGGAAGAAGAGGAGGGCGTGTTGTTATCTGGGTGCCCTTCTCCCCTCTCCCAACTCCACAGAGCAGAGGGGGGACAGGGATGAAGAGAGTTTGCTGGCTGCTTTTGGGAGTGCTGCAGGGCCAGTGTAGGGATGAGCCTGCCTTAACACCACTGTACCGCCATCCAGAAGCCACCTGTGGTAAGCAGTGCCCAACTAGAGCCTACATTCCATACCCCAGTCCTTGCCGTGAACCCCTTCTGCACCCCAACCCCCTGAGTTTGTCCTAGCCCTGAGTCCCCCCTACACCCAAACTCCCTCTCAGAGCCTCCACCCTGAACCCCCTCCTGCATCTCAACTCCCTGCCCCAGGCTCAGCTCAGAACCCCTCCCACACTCCAAATCCTTTAACCTGCATCCCCCTCCCCGCATCTCAGCCCGCTGCCCACTGCCTTATAAAACTGAATAAGGATGGCGGAGGGGAGGATGGAATGAGCAGGGGCGGGGCCTCGGAGAAAGGGAGGGAAGAAGACAGGGCAAGGGTGGCTGGGTTTGAGGTAGATCCTGGATTTCACTTAAATTCAAAAAGTGATTTTGTGCTTAAAAAGGTTGGAGACCATTGTGTGACAGCAAACTCCTTACTGCCCCTTGAGGCCTAATCCAGGTCAGGCCCCTCACTGTGGTAGAGAGTAACACAGGAGGATGTCTTGACAGAGTTTGCATAATAAGTTTATTTGAAAACTGTTTGGAAACTGGGCTTAGTACGCTCTTCTAGCAGGAATCGTGGTGGAATCTCTTTGGTTGTGTTTCCAACTTCGGGCAAAGTCTGTGTCCTGGTTCTTCATTTGTAAAATGGTGTTTATAATGCTTACCCACCTTTGTAGAGTATTTCACTGTCTCCAGCTGAAAGGTATCCATACTAAGGCTATGTCTACACTACAAAGAAAAGCCGGAAAAAGAAACGCAAATTGCAAACCACAATTTGCATATCTTTTTCTGCTTTTCTTCCGAAAGAGGCTTTTCTGACATTTGGCCCGTCTACATGGGGCCAAATATCAGAAAAGAACCCTCTTTCGGAACATCCCTTCTTCCTTGTAGAATGAGAACGCAATGCCAAAAAAATGCGTCTGCTTTTCCAAAAAAATTTTCAGAAAAGCAGACGCATTCCTTGGACTCCGCAGAGCTTTTCCAGGATCCCGGAAAAGCTCTGCAGTGTAGACATAGTGTAAGGATGCTACACGGGGCTGGTGCTGCTGACTCTGGAACAACCCCGCTGTCATGGACTCTCAGGAGGAGGAGAAGCTGGTAAGATGAAGGCTACCGAATAGAGTTGGCGTGGAGGGACAGGATGCAGCATGTAGGATGATAGCTGCCGCCCTCCTGTTTTGATTCTTCACAGTTTTCAAATTGATTCCATTCGCTCGGTTTGTGGAATTCAGTGGGAATTCTGTGCACAGAGGGGCTGGCAATAAACCTCTCTTGGCGAGACTGTTTGCTTATTTTGCACCAAGGACCTGGTTTACAAAGGTGCTGCATTTTCAGGCTACTCCTGTCTAGGTACTGCTTCTCAGTCACATGCCCCTAGAGAAGTAATGCACGTTCCTATTCTGGCTATAATTTGAAGTGAGATTTTTATAAACAATTCTGTTAAACTGCTGAAGTTATTAACTCCCTCCCATTCTAGGTCTGTTTATTTCTAACCCAATTCAGCATGCTAACAAAATCACACCTCTAAATATAGGCTTCACCTGACTAAGTAACATATGATGACTAATCAGTTGCATTTCAAATTTCTAATTAATTGATCAAACATTTGTATAGCCTGAACCATGTTTTAAGATTGAGATTTTCACAGCCACCTGCTTCATACTGACCCCACTCCCCACATTCCCTGGGGAAACTAAAGTATGTTGTTGCATCTTGTCCTGTGTTTTTATATAAGTAAAAATTCTTTTCGAGGCTGAGTTCAGTTGCTTGGGTTATCCATCCCATTTTGGATCTGATGATTATATCCTCTCCACCCAATAAGGCTCAATGTCTATCAAGTCTCCCCCCAATCCTGTCTAATGCAGCAATTTGGTGGCACTTCTCACCCATTTGCTGTCACCCTTCAGTTCTGGCATCACTGAAGGATCAGTTTGATTTACATGGACACCACAAACAGTCATCTGCCAAAGCTAATGTGGCTTGGTAGCGCATTCTGTTTCCGGTGGAGTAGGAAGAGCCAGAGAAAGTGAATTCTGCTCCTAGACCAGGGGTGAGCAATCATTTTTGAGCAGGGGCCACTTAAAATTTTTTTGAAGTGGTCGTGGGCTGACCTGGAAGGGGCGGAGCCTTGAATGGAAGGGGCGGAGCCTCAGGCGGAAGGGGCAGCACCTTTAAATAGCAGGAGTTGAAAGGCAGCTCCCACGCAGCTCCCATCTCTGGCTAACACGATGCAAGCCCTTTCAATTCCTGCTATTTAAAGGGCTCCCTGCTCCTGGCCTTACTGCTAGCGCATTGCCTGGGAGATGGGGACATGGGAGCCCTTTCAAGTGCTTCTATTTAAAGGGCTCGTGCCTTCCCTAGGGTTGTTGCCTGGTAGTCACGGAGAAGGTGCAAGCCCTTTAAATAGAAGCAGTCGAACGGAGTCGTGTGGCTCCAGCTCCCAAGAAACACGCTAGGGGGCAGGGCCTGGAACAGCCACACGGGCCGGATCAAAGCCCTAGGCGGGCCGAATCCAGCCAGCTGAGTGGCTTTTGCCCACCCCTGTCCTAGACCAAGGACTTGCAGTCGAAGCAGTACCCACTAGGGACAGTTATACCTGCATTAAAGGTGTTCGATACCAATACAGAAAAGGAAATAAGCTACTGGTATAACTGCAGCCACATGATGAAGATTGTGCCAGGAAACACTATTCCGTTATGGTCATGCCCCGAACTGCAATAGCAATAGCAGTACAAAAGCTGGGTTCAGACAAGGCATAAGGCATGTGCATTTGAAATGTAGACCTGCCTCCAGTTTCATTTGGTCACACTTTGGGAGTGGTTGGAAGCAGTGCTGTAAGCCACTTCTCCAGTGTCCTGCAACCCCAGTAACATGAGTTAATACTGGAGTGGGCAATTGATCTATCTGGGCAGGGGCCTGTCTCCATCAATGATAAGTAGAGAGATAAATAGAGACACATTCTCCCTCAGGTATTTAACAGGAGGGAATTCTGCTCACCTTCCACCATAGAACAGCTTGTGACATGACTTGGGCCTAACCTTTCTGCATTACAGTGGGGCTGAGGGTTGGTGGGGTGCTGCCTCCATGCCACATCAACCAAGACTTCAAGCAGGATCTTTCAGGGTGACCAGCATCAACCTGACTTGGTGAACCTCCTCCCCTTCAAAGGTGAAATGTATCCTTCCACTCAGAGTCCAAGCAAATCCTAGTATTTAAGGCTAGAGGGACGCATAGACCTTGTTCAAATCTGCACTGAGGGGAATTTTACCCCAAGCAGAATGAGCTGTCTCAACTAGTCAGAGTGGCTGCCTCCTGGAGGTTATTCTTGCCCAAACATCTGATTATTTTCTTGAAGCCTGCTCAATTGTCTCAAGGATTCCCTTGCGAAATGAATTCCACAAGTGAATTATACTCAGCAAGTGCATTTCCCTTTATTCCACTCAAAACAGGTGCTTTTTCCATTTTAGTGTTGCTTGACTAGGGTCACCAAATATTTTCCATGTAGCATGTCAGCTAAATTTTTCCAAATGTAGCATGTCAGCTACATTTCTGGTACTAGAGTTATCTACGACAAACAACAAAATATTTACAGTAAGCAGACAGAGTTTAATTTCAACTTCCATTCTTGGACTATCCCAGAAGGTTATATGCAGGTTGAAACTCTCTAGTCTGACACCCTCGGGACCTGACAGCTGCCGAATCAGAGAATTTGCCGAACCACAGAAGTCAACATTGTAGCGAGTGAGTCTCTTTATTTTTATTTTGCTGAGGTGAATAAAGGAACAGTGCTACTTCATAATATATAACCGCACTGATATGACTGTTCTGAAACACCCCATAGAAGTCTGTGCCTAGCCAAGCTTCGCAGATGTCTTCATAACAAAGTGTTAGTGTTGTTACACAATTTTATTTTATTGGCATAAGTAAATAAGCAGGTTTCAAAGAAGAAAAAATGGTTACATACCTTCTCGTGACTGTTGCTCTTTGAGATGTGTTGTTCATATCCATTCCAGTACCCACCCTCCTTCCCACAGTCAGGGTAGCCAGCAAGAAGGAACTGAAGGGGCGGGAGTTGGCAGGGATCTATATTGGTCACAATTTCGGCACTACTCCAGGGGGTGCCCAGACAGACCCTATGGCTAGCCTCTAGGGGAAAAAAATCTTCTGGCTAACACACACGTGCACACACAGACACCTAACTGGAACGGACATGAACAACACATCTCAGAGAACAACAGTCACGAGAAGGTATGTAACCGTTTTTCATGCTTAGCAGCCTCACCGACACTTCCTGCTTGCTGGGCTCTTAGAAGACATTTAGGGATAAATTCGAGCTAAATAATGTCACAGAACACTGAGAGCCAGGACTGGTAGCTGTAAACAAATTTTACAGGACCATGAGAAACCTGGCCAGACCCATGATAAGCAGACATCTGGCCAGACCCATGTTGCCGGTCTAAAGAGTGCTGGACTGGAGAGATTCAACCTGTACAAAACATTGCTGAGTTGTTGGAGTAATTCATCTCTTTGTATAGCAGAGGTTGCATCTATGCAAGTGCACAGATTTTGTATTGGCCCTCAGCACAAGAGTGAACATTATTTAAAAGTGGAGTGAATTTGGTTTTGCTCAAAACTCCAGGAATAAAGTAGTTCTTTCATGTACAACCCCTTTATTTAGCTAACATTGCAATCCAGTAGACGTAATTTAGGTACAGCATTTGGCATTTTCATCTTGAATTTCACTCAAAAGTTCCTGTCCTCTGCAAAGCAAAATGGGGGAAGCCACAGTGCAAGCAAGTCTTATGTGTGTTCAAGATACATAATTGCAGCATCAGAAATATGGGTGAAAAACTCAAATACAATGCTGAGAAATAGGAGAGAAGATCCTCCTATTATAATATAGAAACAAGATTAAAAAAATTCATAGGAAAAATGTTTTGATTTACAGAATTTCAACAATATTACTCAAATGACACATCTTTAAATATCCTTTAAAATATCTGTCTTTAGGGCAGGAAAACATTGGAAGAAATTTCTAACTTAAAATGACAACAGGGCTAACTTTTAATTTATACGATGGGGGTGAGGGGTGGACAGATGGGAGGCTTTGAAGACCAGCGTTAGAGTCTCTTGGCTTAACCCTGTCTTGGTTTTGGCCAATCAGCCCTCTCCGCATTTCCGTGCAGGGATGTTTTCCTCCTGCTTACTTATTTGTATAGATTCTCCCCATTACTCCCTCTGCTGGTCAGAAAGATGTAAGGGGCCACTATCAGAAAACCACCCCTATACACTTAGGCTACGTCTACACAGGCCCCCTTTTCCGGAAAAGGGATGCAGATGA
>JANRFK010000867.1:7872180-7884625 GCA_030068395.1 Apalone spinifera | reverse complement strand
TCATCTGCATCCCTTTTCCGGAAAAGGGGGCCTGTGTAGACGTAGCCTTACTGAATTTAGAACCAGCAAACCAAGAGCTATTTAGCATTCTCATCAGTGAAGAGCCAAAGTCCCCCTGCACTATTGCATTCCTGACACCAGAGGGTGGTCTGTGGAAGTTATAAATAACAGCACTTTGCAATCCCACCCAGAAACCAAAATGGAGTCCAATGGCATAGTGTAATTTGGGTTCTCTTAATTCTAGAGAAAGGTCCACTATAATGTTGCCTTCAGGTAAGCGTGTTGAAGTTTTTGCTTCTTGAGATAATAGCACGTATTGAGGGGAAAAGGCAGGTGTTACCTGTGCAATTGGGTTCTCTCTAGTGTTTCTCTTGAAAATGTGTAGACCTTTTTCTTTTTTTTAAGTATAAATGTCATACTGTTAAACTAACCCTTTCCTAGCTCTGCTCCTTGGGCATCTGAAAACCCACTAATTTAGTTGCCTAGCTTTCCCCGCCCACATGTGCAAACTTTGACCTATGCTCTGCTGAGCTGCTTATGGGCTAGCTGGAGCTATGTTGCTCAGCTCTCAATGAGGAATAAGGGGTAGTTGCATCACTGTAGAAGATATCTGGGGAAGGAAGGAATTGGAGCTGTTCAGACAAATTCATTTGCACCCCGGAAGGAAGCTGTGAAAGTAGGGGCCCTCTGACTTCTACCTTATGGGTTCCATCTGTTTCTTTTCTCTGCCTCCTACCTACACACTTTCTATGCTTTGCAGCACACCTGCAACCAGTATCTGGGCAGGTTCTGGGCAGCCATATGGGGAGCTGTAGCAAGATCTTCCTTCCTTGGATGGCTGCAAAGAACAGTCTGGCCTGTCTGACCTCAGTAAGTTATCTAGCTAGAGCAGTGAGAGATATGAGCGATGGTAAGTACTGGCTTAATGCCAGATGATGGTCCCAACCCTGGAAGGGGCTAGTGCCCTCAGCACTCATGGACTCCACTGTGAGATGTGGGTGTTTTGCAGAAGGCGGCCTCCACTTTCTAGGACAGGGCCCTGTGCTAGTTCAGATGTCACTGGGGGTGGGTGTCAGGAGACCAGGAACCGCTTCTCTCAAAGCACTGAGGCTCTGTGCTGCAGGGTAGTACAGAACCATGGGGTTCTTCGGTCCTATTCACAAAGTCCCTGGGCAGATGGTCGACACCAGGGGCTCTCAGACTTCATTGCAGCCCAACCCCCTTTACTACACAGTCCCAGGAGGGGGGAATCAAAGCCTGAGCCCCACCGCTCTAGGGGCCAAAGCTGACGTTCCAGGAGGGAGGTCCTTAGGCTTTGGCCCCAGGCAGTGGGATTCAGCCCTGGTGACCCCATTAAAAGTAGGTGGCGACCCAGTTTGAGGTCCCAACCCACAGTTTGCAAACCGCTGGTCTCCAAGCCCCTCATCCCTCATGCAAGCATGCACTGTGCTCAGAGTAAACCTTGGGTCAGAGTCTCTTCTGTGGAGGTTGCAAAGGCTTGGCCAGGACTACCAAGAACATTCTAATAAGAAATGACAGATGACTTAGAATTTGGGTGCAGTTCCACTTGACCCCCAGAAGCTCATGTGTTCACCTGAATGTCAGGAGTCTGGAAGCTTTGGCTGAAAACAGGCTCCCTAACAAGATTTTTGGTCAGGCCACAAACACCCCAATAGCTGCCTTCCTTATGTGATTGTTGGCATTCTTGCCTCAGTATCAGCATGAGTCTGAAGGAAAACCCCTGGAGTTAGTGGAAGTTAAAGGAACAATTCAGATTGTCACAAAGGCTCCCTTTAGGGGGTCCACTGTGGCACCGGAAATGAGCAGAGGTTTGGGGAAAAGTTGTTTTCTTCGCTCCCCAGCCATCTTTAGCTCTTTCTCCAAGGTTTGATGAGATTGTAGGGCCCTAAATTGCAGCTCAGGGATCTCTTTTGTTGTCCTGTGTCTGTTTACTTGCACCACATAGTGGGTCCTGTGTTAACTGCCAGTCTCTTTGAAGCTGCAGTAGTCTGAGGAGAATGTCTTCTTCACATGTGATGCCAGTGCTTTGATTCTGAGCATGGGAACAGCAAACATTATCAACTGGCTTCCCAGGTTCGGTGGGATGTCTTTGATTTGACAGAACTCAAAGCTGTTTACACTCCCCAGCCAACACCCTGGCTGCCTTCTTGCTAAGAGATGCTAAACCCATTTATTTGTTTACATCAAAAAATCAGGGTGTCATTGCAAGCCCATAAAGCTTTTGAACTCATTGCAGGAGGCTTGAGCTGATCCATGAAAAAACTCGCTGGGCAAAGCTAGATAGCACTGAATTATTCTTTACTATTTAGCTGAGAAGGCTGGATTTTCAGAAGTGAACAACGCACGTGACTCCCATGGAAGGTATTAAGAGTTGAGCATGGTCAGTGGAGCTTCTTATTCTGGTGCCTAAAGATTGATTTAGGGCAGCGGTGGGGAACCTTTTTTGGGTTGGGGGCTGCCCACTCACAGAAAAATCAGTCGGGGACCGCACACAAGTGAGAAGCAAAAAACCAAAACCAGTCCCTCCCTGATGTGGCCTCTAACTGAGAAGCAGAAACGCACTCCCTACATTCCCCTCACACATCAGGGCCTAGGGGGGCCCAGGCTAGTAGATTTTGTGTGCTCCAGCCCCATGGTGGAGTAGTGGTGGGGCTGGACCACGAGTGTCGGCTCCCCAATACTGAGGGAAAGGGGGCATGAGTCTCAGGGCTGGATCCAGGCAAGCCAGGGGCCACATCCGGCCCCCAGGCCTGAAGTTCCCCTCCCCTGATTTAAGGCCTAACTTTACCCATGTGCATCTGAAAAAAAGAGGCAAAGAAGGAGATAGAACACTTAGCCCTCACTTTGCAAAGATGCGTTAAGCTTTATGATTCCCGTCTTTCAGATGGGGAGGCCCTGGCTCTGAGAGAAGACGTGACTTACCCAAGATCCCACAGACATTGGTTTCATAGCTGGGAGGAAGTAGCCAGGATCCCTGAATCCCATTGTGGTACCTTCTTATCCGCAGCACCAAACTAGTAAGTACTGCTAGTGAGCTTTGGATTCTTAAAAGCAACTGCCTGCTTTGAACAGAGGGCAACTTTATAATTAGCCAGAAAATATATATTTTTTAAATGGGAATCTCACCCTGATGTGAAAACTCCTTTCCATGTGGCTGAGTGGTTCCCAGAGCACCTGGTGGTCCATGGTGTGCTGGCAGGTCACTTGGCCCTGGCTCTCCTCCTCCTCTGCAGCCATGGGAAACAGAAAAGGTGGCAGAAGGGAACAGCCATGTGCAGCTCGCTTTCTCCAAACCCAACAAAGCATTTCTCACATTGTAGGCAGCTGAAACTCTGTTGTTTTCCATGGAAGGGATTATTGTTGTCACAGAGATGTCATGGAGGGGGGAAAGGGGTAGTGGATCCACTTGCTCAGAAGGGAAGAGGTCCAAACAATTCTGGGTTGGACGTGCACCTGGCAATCCAGTCTGAGTACTGCCTCAGGAAGAGAGCTGCCTCCACATGGTAGCTCTGAGTCACAGTCTAGTCCCTGGCCCCACAGATGAGCTAAGATGTATCAGGTGGGGCAGATTATTGTCACTGCTGCATGGACTTAGACACCCTGGCCTGTGTTTTGGGGATGGAGGCAATTCCAAGGCTGCCCCCGCTTCTGTCTACCTGCATGGGATGCGGAGTAGCAGCTTAGTCTAGCAGCTCCTGCTTAGCCAGGTGTAGGTCTGGCAGTGCAGGTGGCCCATGCAGAGAATTAAGGAAGTGCCTGAGAGTCTCTTTCTCTCTCACATGGGCATGCTCTTGGGCTCACGGTTGACCCTTTTTTGAAAGATGTGGCTCATGCTGCAGAAGGACTGGAGAGCTTCTGGCATAGTTCATTCTGCTTACTCTGCCTACAAGGTACAATCCTCTCACTGATGTTGCTGTACACATTTTCTACTGGCCTTGATTTAGTTCAGGTGCGGTTTTATTGTGCTCGGCCTTCCCAGTTCACTTACGTAAGGCTTTTATCTCGAGTATCCCACTTAGCATGAGCCTTTAGCATCCTGTTGTCATGACAATGCAGCACTGTGAGGAAGGAAAAACATCATGCATGTATCCCTAAGGAATTTCTTTAAGCAGATTATATTTCATAGAGACAGATACAGGTAACTACCCAGAGTATAGGTTTGATGTAGAATTGTTATGGGCTCCTAGGTAATACATGTATTTGGAGGGCTAAGTCTGTACACCGCTGATTGCATATGCACTTGAATTGTTTAATATGCATATGTCAAGTACACTGGTATTTTCTGCTTTCTTCCATGCTGATGGATGCCTGGAAGTTCAATGTAGCATGTTCTGCACCTAGATAGCAGCTTACAGAGGTTTTGGAGGGTGCACCGTTATGGTTTGCACTGTGCAGTATGACTATACAAAAACTGTTCTATCGTTTGGAATGCCACAGTTTAGAAGGAAATCACTGGAAACACAGAGAGCTTGAGCAGTTGCAAGTGTCCATTTATTTCATAACACAGAACTAACTAGAACCAGCCCAGACTGACTGGGCTGACCCCTAGTGACCTAACTCAGTTACTATAACAACAAGATCTATATCTACAACACCAATACACCACAAAAGCCTGTGGTGCAGCGAGGTATTGTGTAGGTCTAAAATAGGTCATGCAAGAAGAGATTAAACCCCTTTCTAGAGATGTCACAATTTGGTTTTAACTCAATGTTGCAGATTTCATGCATATTACAAGTAGCTGATAGCCTTATATCGGTCTTGGAGTCTGGTTTCTCATAGATTGTTTGGCTACATTGTAAAGGTAGGATGTTTCTTTTATTGCAGTGATTCCTTTCCTTGTCGCTGCTGTAAATACAGTCTGAATAAATCTCCCTCTCTGATTCTGTAGATTTAGGGAGCATGTGGGTTAGACTCATGTTGAGAAGAAGCTCTAGGGACCTGGACATCCTAGATGATACATAACTTTTCATCTATGTCACACCAGGTCAAAACCAACATAGAATCCTAGAACACTAGAACTGGAAGGGACCTCGAGAGGTCATCGAGCCAAGTCCCCTGGGGTCAATTGTGGTCAAAAGTGCATTTGACTGGTTTTTGTTCCATGATCTGCTTGCCACAAGTTGGTGGTATCCTAACTTCCTAAAGGGTGTATGTGGACAGATCAAAAAACACCATCATAGAGCTAGAACCCTATCTCCTTCCCTAATTGACAAAGAAATAAGCTTGGGATTTACAAACTTGATCTGCGTTGGCCTGGCCACTTCCGTGAACAGTCAAACTGCTGCAGATGTCAATGGGATTGTATTTACTTAAGCCAACATTGAAAACTTGAAATCCTCGCTCACGGTGCCTCACAGCAATGGCCCAAGCCCTCCAGTTTGTTGGGCTAAAAGAGTCCAAGACCTTGAAAGTCTGAATATTGGAACAGATTTTTTTCTCACTCTTTCACACAGACTTTGGTCATGGTGTTTTGGTAGCACTCCCGCTGTCTGCTCGGTGGATTGGTAGGATCCTTCAGTCTTCCGCATTCTCCTTGAGGTCTTTTCCCATCCACAGCATGGTCACTGACACTGCAGAACTGCAGGTTTGGGTAGTGACTATTTTGGGTCAGATTCTGAGCTGGTTTCCTTCCCGTGGACTCCCCTTGATGGTAATGGGACTTATTGGGACTGAACGGCTCTCAAGTCAGGCAGAGGTCATCTCCTTGTCTAGTAAAGCATGTCAGACACTTCCCAGGTCTCTAGAGCTTACAGTACTGATGTAGTAGCCTCACCACTCCTGCATCTCCAGTGAAATCAGAACAAGAGGCTCACCCCATGATAAATTACTTAACAAGAGAATCAAAGCCGGCCAGGATCACATTTTAGGAGAACTATTCAAGCCTGCAAGTGCTAGCTGTAATGTGGAAAGCTCAGATCTGTGTTGGAGATAGACATGTTCCATGCCAATCTAATACTTGCACAGCCTGGGTCTACTAAATTAGCTTTGCATGACTCTTGTGCAAACAAGTGGTACTTCATGTTATGCGCTGGGGAGACAGGTCAAGCATTTCCCCAGCCTTCTGTTCAGCTTGCTGTGCAAAGATGTGAAGAAGCAGGTGTCCGGGAGGAGTAATTCTTCACCTGCTCGGAAACCAGGCAATCTGCACAATTACATGTGCACCCAGTGGTTTGGGTGCTGCAGTCTTTTCAGGCACCCTTTCATCTCCTGTTTTGCAGCGGTAACAAAGCATATATGTGGGTCTACAGCTGTGGAAGGGCATTGGCGCCGTCAGCACAACACACATTTGGGAGCCTGTGTGTTCACCTTCTGTGTCCAGATGGACTGGTTGGGCACACAGGTAGCATGTCACATACACAGGCACAGGCAGGCTCAGAATGTAAGCATACAGTGAAGTGATGTTCTGTATCGCCTACAGGCACCCAACAGATGTCACTGGGCTCTCCTTTTGCATCTTGCTGCTCCGACAGTTGAATCATTAAGAATGGTGCTGTGACTCACACTCAGGCAAGGAGGCTCAGTCACTGATACCCATCTCCCTTCCCGTTACACCATCATGGCTTTTCCTGCCTAGGCATCCTTTGTGCAAGTACTGTAGTCTGGATAGCCCCATTTGGAGAGAACTGCCAGAGCCCTGACCCTGCATTTCCCTTTGTCCAGGGTAATCCAGAAAGCGATGGGTAGAGCTGGGAATCGAATAGAATCCGGGAATCCTGCCTCCCAGCTCTTTTCACTAGCTACTGGCTGCATGCTAACACTCCTTTCCTTGTGGGATCTGGCAGCTTTTCTGCTGGGATCCAGTTTGCCACTCATTTCAGACTTGCAGGCCTTTGGCTTTTTTTCAGGCACTCCCCGGAGAGCTTTGTGGGCTGCCCTGGAAAATCTCATTGTTCTTCAGCAGTACATCCAATTGCACATGCATTCATATATTAAGCTGGTATGTCATATATTAGCATCTGACTTTCAATGAGAGATCCCTTCTCAAATGAAATAAGGGCCTTAGACCTGATTCAAGGGCCGTTGAAGATGACCTTGACATTTGTGGTACAAGGGATATAAAATCCCAATTATTTAGTTAACCAGTTAAACCTTAGGTTTACATCCCTAGTAGGCACTGGATGTTTCAGAAAAGTAGTCAGATTTTCATTGCTTATTTTGAGTCTAAACAAATCAGCCCTCTAAACAGCAGAGAACAAAGACAAAGACAAAGATGTAACCCCTTCCTCTGCAATCTGGCATGTAGGAGATCTACAGAATAATCCTAGGGAGATGAACCTGCTCTATTAGACAAACTATTCCATGTTTGTCACCACTACGGGATAGTACGTTTTTTGTGGGCTTTGTTTGATTTACCAGTAACTTTAAAATGACTCAAATCTGGTTTTACCTCTTGTTTCCTTCATTTGTTTTTCCTTGAATTATGTTCCTGCTCTGAAAAGATACTCTAGAAACCTCTCACTTTCTTAGCAGATCTGCCTCTTTTGTCATTGAGAGTCTGATCTGCTGATTTCAGTGACTAAACTCAATTTTTGCTATCTTTTACTATAGGTGGAATCTCTCTAATCCAGCACCCTAAGGATCAGACCAGTGCCGAACCAGAAAAATTGCTGGATTACGGGAGGTCAGTATTGTCCAGCAGCATTGCCAACACTTCCTCAGCCTACTGGGCTCTTAAAGACTTTTAAGGGTAAATTAGAGCTAAATAACAGCACAGAACACTGAGAGCCAGGACAGGTGGCTGTAAACAAACTTTATGGGATCGCGGGAAACTTGGCCTCACTTATGATAAGTGGACATCTGGCTCACTAAAATCATGCTGGGCCACAGATGTTGCTGGACCAGAGAGTGCCAGACTAGAGAGTTGAGCCTGTACTCTTAAGTCTGTATAGGCAACACAGCAATGGCAAGAGGAAAATACAATGCATGTTGCTCTTAGGTAAGGTACAGTCATCCAGTAGGATTGCACAGGTCTAAATGAGCATCTCCAAAATTTTGCAGATGCTATGAAATCCAAACTCAGCTTTAAATATGAATTTTGCATCTTGCCCATCATCACAAAGAGAGGAATCTGCTCTGAATGCCTCTGAATTTTGGAAAGAGCAAAATTTGGACTTTGATCTGAACCTTGTGGGTTGGATTCTCTCTGATTAAAATGGGGATTTACTGTATCTTCACCCTGACTTCCTATTGCACAGAAATGTCACCAGTGCCTCTCAGAAGTCACTGGGAAATGGGGGAAGGGTTCTGATCGGGAAGGAATGTGTCATGGTCAGGGTGAGGCCTCTGTGAATGCCTAAACTGGAAAACAGATGATCACAAATGACATCAAGCTACAGTTCCCATAATAAAAATCTGAGGTTCAAAAAAGCCACCAGAAAAAATGCCAGCAGTTACTCTTGGGGAATGTAAAGGAGAAGCTACTATGAAATGCAGCCAGTTAGACTCATTGTAAGTACAGCTTCAGTGAGGGCCATGAATGTACGGCAGGTTTAACTGAATCCAGGAGGAGTTGAAGGAGCTGAGTGGGAGAGGCAGTGGGAAGAACATGTTGCCTTGGCTTATTTCTTACCTAGTAGGTTTTACCTTCCTCTGGTCATCTTCCATTAGCATATAAAGCACTTGAGATATATTATACAAGACATCATCCTGCTTCTCAATAACATGTGTCAGCCTTCATATTTCACCAGCGTGAGACAGGAGAGCTAGACAGACACTGAAGATTTTTCATCTTCCCTCTCACCAAGGCTCCCTTTTGTATGGAAAAGGAGGGAGGACTGTCTGGACAGGTGGCAAATCAAACCAAGAGTGCAGAGCCATTTTCCCTTCTGAATGGCACTTATTCCGCTATTCATAGGCTGGGACTTTAACAAATCAACTAAACCAGCTGGTGGTGAGAGAAATAGCGAAATGGTTTCTCTCTTTCAAATAGATGGTTCTGAGGATTCTGTCCCTGGTACCGCTTTCTCTCTTGGCTGCTTTAAACAAACCAATCCATCTAGCTTCATACTGTACGGTCACAGCAGTGCTGGGGAGTGGGTTCACTCCATTTGACAGCTGCTGTCAGAGGGGGCTGAGTCACCCAGATTTACTTCACTTGCCTGGCTGGCAGAGTAGCTCTGAAGTTGAGGAGTATCCTCGACATGCTTCATGTAGCATCAGCTCACACTGTGTGGCATCAGCTCCGACCTCAGACTGCCTCCTGAGATTGTTGGGAGCAGCTTCTCTCCTGCTGATCATCCCTCATTTCTTTTTAACCCAAGGACAACTGGGACCCCGACTGACAACTTGGTTAACGAACCCAGGAAAACAGCACATTACTGACACGATTCCCTCGGTTCTTATTACAGTGCCTAGCAGCCCCATTCATAGATCAAGACCCCTTTCTGCTGGGTACCGTACAAAAAGACGGTTAGACTTCTTGATTTCTGTCTGATGTCAGCCAGCTGGACATCAGTGCAGGGAGATGGGCTTGGTGACCCCTGGTATACGTTGAGAGTGGCTCCATGAACATTAGTGGAGCCACATGTGCATAAAACCAATGAGAGGAGAATCTAGCCCTTCACGTTGCAGGGTCAGAACAGGAGTGGGGCTAGGAATCAGGGTTGCCTCAGGCTCAGCTATTGACTTGCAGTATGACCCTGGGCATATCACTTGACTCTGTTGTGCTTCTGTTTCCCCATTTGTGAAATGGGGATCTTATTAATACTGTGACAAACCCACGCCAGTCTCGTAATGTCACATGTATCTATATGTCACATTGCTTGACCACATGGAACTTGATGATAGTGAGGCTAGAACTCTGATCTTCTGACTTCAAAAGCACAGGCTCCTTCTCACCTTGGGGGCTAATGGAACCTTAGCTGTTGGCCATGTAGCTCAAAGCCTCAAGTGTAAGTCTGCCGCCCATGCACTAATCAGGGCTGTTTTGAGACTTAACTCTCAAGGGTTTCAAAGTGTGTGGTGCAGATGAAAGGTGCTGTGTAAAAGCAAAGAGTTATTAGCAGTCCAGTACTGCTGATTATGCTGCTTCCTCAAAAATAAAAATGCCTTTCCTCAACTCCAATGTAAGTACCTTTTTCTGCAGAAAATTTCTCCAGGTAACAGAATAGACATGGACTGGACTGGGCTAAACCTGTCCCTGCCTGCACTGCCTAGCATGGATAGCCTTATGCCAGGTCTACCCTCCTGGAGAAAGTCAACCTCAGATATGCCACTCCAGCTACGAGAACAGGGTAGCTGGAGTAGACATACCTTAGGTCGAATTTCTGCGGCATCCCCACAGTGGGAGGTCAACAGGAGAAACTTTCCCATTGACTTCCCTTACTCCTCTGGTGGAGTACCAGAGTTGATGGGGTCACCATCAGTGGTTGATTTAGTGGGTACTTACTAGACTTGCTAAATCAAACCACGGGAGGTCGATCTACAGAGCGTCGATCTTGGGGTAAGTGAAAACAAGCCCTTAGGCAAAAATGAGTATACATGCCACAACTGTGGCTGTCGGTGATTAACCAGGGGTTAGTCCACCCTAACGTCTAAGCAGTTAGCCAAAGTTTGGAAAATAATTTGTTTGCAGACATGAATTTTTACTGTTGAGACAGTTTGAGTGTGTTTTGGAGACTGTGATGGAGCACTCAGCAAGGGCAATGGACAACAAGCTGGAGACCTGGAATTAGTGGAAGCAGTGGTCTATGAAGAAAACACCCATCTTTTAATTGCAAACTAAGTCATGGAGTGGAGTGGTAGGAGTTGGCATGCCTCTCCTAAATGTTTGGCAGAGGAAGGTTTTTCACATTTATTTTAATGGCCAGGAGTAAGCACATTCAACCTTGTCTGTGATATTTTGCCTAATGATCTTGGAGACAACAATATTTGAATAGAACAGGGGCTTTTGGGCAACGTCTACACTGCAGCATTATTTCGAAGTAACTGCGTATGTACACAGCAAGCTATTATTTTGAAACAGTGTCGAACTGGAGGACTTCTTACTCCAACTCCTGTAACCCTCATTTCACAAGGAGTAGAGGAGGTCGAAGAGTGTTCTTCCTTCGACTTCCTGCTGTGTAGACAGTGCCAAAAGCCGAATTAAACTGTTTTGATTTCATCTGTGCAATTGGTATAGCTGAAGTTGCGTTGCTTACTTGGACTTTTACCCTGCTGTGTAGACATGCCTATAGAGTCCTAGACTGTAAAGTCAGAAAGGACCATCATCATCCTCTCGTCTGACCTCCTTTGTAGCCCATAGTAGAGCTTCACTGAGCCATTCCTGCATGGAAGGGATTTAGTCTTCCCTGCTGTAGGGGAGAACATTGTTAGACCCAAGAATTTGGGGCTGAACTGGGGACTTTATCTCCTAAATTCCACTCCTGACATGCTCAGCAGCTTTGTGAAAGACCCTTCATTTCTCTGTGTTTTCGTTTCTCAATTTGAAAAATAAGAGGTCAATGAACCCCCATTACCAATAAGGGGTAAATTGAGGCTTAATTAAAACTGTGAGATTTGGGATGCTAGATGCTATCCGCCTCCTGATTGGCAGGAAAGAATTGAGTTGGTCTGCCTGTACTAAAAGCATTAATAAAACTGATCTCCAGAGCAATGTTAACCACTCCCACTGCAGAGGCCAAAGAATATATCCTTACTGGCTGTAGTGAGTTCAGTGAAACTTGTTAATCAGGAAGTTACTTCTCCGGACATATAACTTAATCAGTCTTTTCAAACTCTGGAGTAAAAGCAACGCCACAACTTGCTGGCGGTTTCTGCAGTCAGGTGTGGAATGCCATCTACCATTTTGCTGTCACAATGAATGTATGTAACAATGCACTTGATGATAGCATGTGTCTGTGAGAATCAGAATAGATTCTTTTCAAAGAATTAAGGCAGACACCTTCATATTCCTGCTTTAGTGAATATCTGCTCAATTTTGTTCAGTGCTGTGCTCTGTGAAACTTGTAGCTGGCCTGTACTTATTTGGATTACAGGAGCATTACTTGAAAGGATGCAGCTGGAGAATCAAATTGCAGGCAGCAGAGAATAAAAGATTCAAAATGCGTCATATGAGGCAAGGAGTGTCCCTGATTTACGCTTCCTTGGATCTTCCCCTAGAGTGGAAAGTGTACATCAGGCTGGGGAACCGTTTTTTTTTCTTTTGGTTGGGGGCCATTGAGCCACAGAAAAACCATTCGGGGGCTACACACAAGTGAGGCAACATCTAGACTGCAGGCTTTTTTCGGAAGAAGCTTTTCCGGGAGAGATCTTCCGAAAAAACTTCTTCCAAAAGAGAGTGTCCACACTGCCAAAGTACATCAAAAAAGCGCTTTGCTTTTTTTGAAAGATAGCGTCCACGCTGATTGGATGCGATCTCGCATGTAAGCCGTGATTACTATGGACGGAGTGGCCACCAGGACACCTGTGCTTTTTCCTGGAGGTC
>JANRFK010000867.1:7845597-7856184 GCA_030068395.1 Apalone spinifera | reverse complement strand
ACTTTTCCATTAAAAGTATTGCCGCAAAATCATGCCAGTCTAGACGTAGCCTAGTTGTAGGAGATTTCAAGGAGTCTGCACTTACGTTATTACCCAGGTTTAAAACAAACAAATGGAAGTTTTTCTTCACGCAGCATACAGTCAACCTGTGGAACTCCTTGCTAGAGGATGTTGTGAAGACTAGGACTTTAACAGGGTTCAAAAAAGAGCTAGATAGATTCATGGAGGTTAGGTCCATCAATGACTATTAGCCAGGACGGGTAGGAATGGTGTCCCTAGCCTCTGTTTGTCTGGAAATGGATGACAGGAAAGGGCTCACATGATGATTACCTGTTGTGTTCCCTCCCTCTGGGGCAGGCAGGATACTGGGCTAGATGGACCTTTGGTCTGACTCAGTATGGCCGTTCTTATGTTCTGGTATGATAAAAATGTCTCTTCAAGGTTGTAAATCTTCATGCTTTAGCACATCAGTCAACCACTATTTTACAGGATTTAGGCAGAAACTTCCTATCTGGGTGTTTTATTCTATAACTAACCACGGCTGGGATTCTTTCATCTTCCTCTTGAATTGATCATCTGGTGCTGGCATTTGTCACATGGGATATTGGACAAGATAGGCCGCTGGTCTGATCTGTGGCTCATCTCAAGTGATGGTATTGTGTTACGTTAAAATAAGATACTTCTGCAGTTTCCCTAATTTTAAAGACACTTTGGATCCAGTAGTTTCCAAACCAGGAGAACAAACAGTGCACAGGTTGGCCCTCCCTGGTCCAGCACCCCTGGGACCTGACTGGTCCTGGATGAGGGATTTTTCCGGGCCAGGGGAGGTCATTTCAGGGCCCCCCTGCTTCCCCTCTCCCTGCATGCTGGCTCCTCTCCCCCGCCCCCCAATGAGCCCAGCTGAGCCACACTCCAGCTCCTGGTCCCTCCTCAGCTCAACTGAGCTGTGTGCTGGCTCCTTGCTCCCCTGCAGCCCAGCTGAGCCTGCACCAGGTCCCGCAGTCCAGCTGAGCCATGCACTGGCTCCCAGGCCCCCATGCCCTTCAGTGCACTGGGACTCTCTGGTCCTGGAACACCCGAGGTCATGTCGGACCGTGGATGTTGCCAGACCAGAGAATCCTGGGTTTTAGAGGCGCAGCCAGTAGCTGTAGAAATAGATGGGAGCATCTTCTAGTTCCACCAGCACATTCCCTCCCCAGATGCAGGAAGAGAGGCCACGAAGCCGCACAAGCCAAGTGATCCAGGCTCGCCTTTCTCTCCTTGAAAAGAAACCGGGCAAGCGCGTGCAGGAACTGGTGTGTGGGGATGGCCACCTTGGAATGGGAATGAGCCCTGCTCTGTGCAGTGACACCCACAATACTGCAGCTTTGCCACGCTCCTGGGCCACTGACTCCAAAGCCCAGAGGGGTCTCCCCCTTGTCACCTCCAAGCCATGTAAACAAGCTGCTTCTGGAAGCAGGCTGGGGCAGAGCTGAAACTGGACAGAGCTTTTTCTCGAATCCGTAGGGATGGCAGGTTTTGGGGGGTAATAATCTTCCCCCTTTCCAAAGCACTCAGGTGAGGACCTGACTGACGGTGATTTATCTAGAGCCCAATGAAACCCTGAGTCTCAGTGACTGATGCCTGCTGCTACATTTGGCAGCCTCCTCTTGGATCTTGCAGTGCTGTGATGTCTGGCTGGCTCTCGGCAGCCAGTTAATCTCTCTCTTTGCTTCAGGTCCCTCCCTCTCGCTTCGCGGACTGCTTGCAGCTGCCAGTCTGACCCTGGTGCCAACAGTATCGGTCAGCTTGAGGCGCATGCATCTTCTGCTAGGATTTGAACCAGGAACTTCCTGCTCAGCTGGGGGGAGCTAAAATTAAGCAGCTTGGCAGCTGGCTGAATGAGCTGCAACTGGGCTGAATTCTTTGGTGTTGGAGGGAGGGACTGATCTTCACTTCTCCCACTCTGTGCTCACCCAAGCACACCTGAAGTAGGATGATACTATCCTGGGCCTTCTTAAAATATAATAGACACACCCTGCACTTGCAGCTGCTTATCACCACCCTGCTGTGCAAGAGTAGTGTCAAAAAGAGCCAGCAGCTGGAATTTGATGGTGGTATTTAATTGTTCAGCTGGAGTAGGACCAGGACTGCCAAAGAGGTTCAGTATTTGCATAGCACTTCAAAGGACTTTACAGATATTAATTAATTCATCTTCCCAATAATTCAAGGTCAAGTGGGGCTCGTCTACATGAGAAGGGTGCACCCATTTGACCTAATGTGTGAATTTAACTGATGATGAATTGGCACTAGCTCCACGGAGAGTACTCTTAGGCTACATCTACACTCGCGGCTTCTTGCGTGAGAAATATGCAAATGAGGCTAAGCGGGGAATATCGCTGAGCCTCATTTGCATACCGAATGAGCCGCCATTTTTGCAGAAGAGGCTCTTGCACCAGAAGGCGCTGTCTACACTGCCCCTTCTTGTGCAAGAAAAACCTTCTTGCACAATGCCCTTATTCCTGAAAATAATCAGCATAGCGGCATTGCGCATGAGGATTTTTCTTGCGCAAGAAAGGGCAGTGCAGATAGCGCCTTCTGGTGCAAGAGCCTCTTCTGCAAAAATGGCGGCTCATTAGGTATGCAAATGAGGCTCGGCAATATTCCATGCTTAGTCTCATTTGCATATTTCTCGTGCAAGAAGCCGCGAGTGTAGACATAGCCTTACCTTGATTTCAGAGTGGCTTTTTCAGTTTAAGGCTACTGAGATGACGTTTGAGCCAAAGTGAAATAAGTTTGTCCACATAAGAGTTTGCACCAGTGTAAATGCACATGTAAATTAAACAGTTTTCCATACAGAGACCAGGCCTTTGTTTTACTTCCCACTTTACAAATGGGAAAGTGAGGCAGGGAGGTGAAGTGACTTACCCAGGGTTAGAAATGGAGTCTGTGTCAGAGCAGCATTTGGCAATCTGGAGTCCTGGTTCCCAGACTAGTGCTAGGACCACACCTTTTTAGTGAGCTGGCTAGCCAGAGCAGGGAATATTATGGATCTCACCCAAATTTTCTGCAGAGATCGCTAGTCTGTAAAACTTCACAGACTAGTTTTCCCCACCCTCCCAGTAATAACTATGGCAATATAGCCCTTTGCTTTCTGAGCCAGAAGGCTATAAATCAAGTCCCTTAAACTTCTGTGGGAGGAGAACATTTCATCCTAGGAAGAGGTGAGCTGGCATTTGCAGAAGTATGGTTATATAACTCAGCTGCCTTTGGGCCATGCTTCTGTTCTCCACAGCGCTAACATGTCACGGGCCTGAAATTCCCGTGGTGCTCAGATGTGGGGAAGCCCAGTGTACTTCACTGACCCACCCGTTCCCTGGAGAGCTCAGTCTACCAACAAGCAAGGAAACCCCAACTATCAAAACTATTTCTAGTGGGCCAAAAACCCACATTTAACATGGCTCAAAGGGCAGGCTCCTTTGGGGTGGTGAAAGTCCTCTGAGTTATGCATCGTTTCACTGCACAGTTGCAAGTTGTGGTTTCTTTTTCAGAGCAATAGGTTTGGAGCAGCTTTAACAACAGCAATTTCCCAGGCCTTGGTTTGCACATGGGATCAAAGGCAGGGGCGGTTTTGAGTTTCTCCTAGAGAACAATTGAAGCACAGGCTTCCTGGTAGTGTCAATGCTCATAACAAACAGTCTTGCCTCCCCCTCTCATTTATTTCAGGATAAGTCTAGACTACGGGGTTTTTTTTTCCGAAAGGAGATATTCAAATTTGGTGCTAATTTGCATATCTTCTTCTGATCGCTTTTTCAAAAGCAGGTTTTTCGAAAGTGAAAGTAGTTTGGATGTGGGTTTTTTCGGAAAAAAACCCCTTTTTCGAAAAAACCGCTATTCCTAAAAAAAGGAGGTTTACGCGATTTTTCTGTTTTCGCGATAGCCCAGTTTAAAGGGCACACAAATTGAGCTTGTGTTATGGATGGGCCTGTTTGTTTTCCCACCATGAAATATGGACTTTATTGTGGGCATTTTTTTCAAGTTTATTTTTTATTGTAACTCTGCTCCTTCTCCAGAATCCACCAGCATTATGCCAAATGTCCCAACTGGGACTTCTCTCCTTTTTCTTCTTATTGCTGTTTATATTGTGTTAATTAAAATCTAGTAGATCTAATTTGCAAATCCTTCTGTGAACATGAACCTATCTTGAAAATCCTTGAGCTCCCAGTGGAGCAAAGGAGGATCAGCCTCATTTCCTGGAGGGGAAACTGAGGCAGGGAGCTTGAGAATTTTGTATTTTCACAGAAGTCTGTGCTAAGAGCCAGCATTAAGAATTGAAGTTCCTGGATCCTTGTCATGTGCTCAGACCACCAGGCCATCTTCCTTGTTTTATTTCTGCCTTGACCACTCCCCTAAGCAATACTTTGCTCAAAATCTTCAGCAGCTGATGGAAGAATAGAGGACACACACACACAGAGTGCTGTAAAAGACTACACACACACACACACACACACACAGTTACAGCGCTGTAAAGCACCAGTGTGAATCAGGTTACAGCGCTGGGAGCCACACTCTGAGGCTATGTCTACGCTACCGGCTTTGCCAGCAGTGCCTATGCAAATGAAGCGTGGATTAGCATATCACCACACTTCATTTGCATAATTTATTCAAACCATTTTTGCACAAGGGGTTTTTGCGCAAAAACAAGCAGTGTGGATGGGGTTTTTTTTGCTCAAACCCCCATTTTGTGCAAGATCCTTATGCCTTTCCAGGACAGACATAAGGATCTTCCGCAAAACAGGGTTTTTGCGCAAAAACGGCTTGACTAAATTATGCAAATGAAGTATGGTGATATGCTAATCTGCATGTCATTTGCATAGGCACTGCCAGCAAAGCCTGCAATGTAGACAAAGCCCCAGTGAGCTACTCCCCGTGTGGAGTGGTTTACATGGAGCGCTCTCCCAGTGTTCATGCCAGAGCCACACTTTCAGTTTAAAGAGCTGCCTCAGCAGTACTTTACACTTTTAAGTATATACAGAGTCTTACTTGGAGCCTGCAGTTTTGAGGTTCCTGTAGGTAGAGTCATCTGTGCTTGCGAGCGCACTTTGCAATATGTTCTCGCCCTGTTAGCCAAAGGGGAATTGATGTCCACTGCAGCTGAGCTCACCATGCGCTACAATCTTCTGGGTTAAAACGAGCTGGCTCAGTGAGAAGGGTTTTTCTCTGCCCTTGTCAGCCGACGGTCAGGGCAGTGTGTGTGTGTGTGTGTACTATACACCCGAGACTTCAACTGCTAGGAAGGCAGCTATGCTAACCACTATACCACCAACGCCCTTCAGGACACCCCGGGTCACTTCCCCACCCTTGCTGCACCGGGAGCTGTGTGGTTTGATTACTAAAATATCTCGCTTTGTTCCTAGGCCCTGAAATGTTCTGTCTGTGGAGGCATTAGTTGGGGGATAGGAGCAGACCAGTTTATCTAGTAACACACTCAAGTCAAGAGCCAGGGCGTTCTGATGTTCTTTCAAGTAAAATGTAAGTGGCTACTGAGTCCAGGTGTGAGCGATGTATTTTAGGTGGATATAATTTACAGTCTCTGCCTTCTGGCTTTTCTTGCTACCCCTTCTACCTGCAAGGTAGACCCAATTACTCCAACATGTAAAAGGTGTTTTTAAATGATCTTGTGTCTGAATTGGACTTTAGGATTTTGTTTTAAAGGTTCAACATCGCTGGGCCAGTATAAAGCACTTCAAGGTGTTAAGAAAGAATATTGACGGCTGGCCTGATCTACATTTATATGTTGTCCCAGCCTAGCTGGGCTAGTTCACACTGTGGAGGGGGGGAAATATCACATGCTGCAGCCAACAGCTATGTCAGTAAAAGCTTTGGTGTAAATTAGGGCTGTCAAGGGATTTAAAAATTGAATTGCGATTAATTATGCAATTTAAAAATAATACAATACCATTTATTTAAACATATTGGTTGTTTTCTACATTTTCAAATATATTGATTTCAATTACAATGCAGAATAAAAAGTGTACAGTGCTCCCTTTATATTTATTTGTATTACAAATATTTGCACGGTAAAAAACAAAAGAATAGTATTTTTCAGTTCACCTAATAGAAGTACTGTAATGCAATCCCTTTATCGTGAAAATTGAACTTACAAATGTAGAATTATGTACAAAAATAACTGCATTCAAAAACAAAACAATGGATGTCCTATTTCTTGTTCAGCCAATTGCTCACACAAATAAGTTTGATTACAATTTGCAGGAGATTATATTGAGGTTTACAGGGGGCTTTCGAAAGAGAGTTTTTTTCCGATATTTGGCCCTGTGTAGATGGGCCAAATATTGGAAAAGCCTCTTCTGGGAAAAATAACGGAAGAAGATATGCAAATTTGAGCCGAATTTGCATATCTTCTTTTGGAAGCCGCACGTAGTCTAGACTTGCCTAAAGTGAGAACAGGTGTTCTCGTAGCACTGTGGTAAGCCGGCAGTGCAAAACATTTACATGTCAGATTCATGTGAGGGGAACCCTGGTGCCTTGACTGGCATGAGTGAGGTGAGTGTCTCTCTTGCTCTTTTTTTTTCTCAGTTGGGGGGGCCACATCAGTGAGAGGGTTTTTTTGTCTCCTTTTCACTTGGGGGGGGGTGCACGTGTGTGTGTGTGTGGCCTTTTTGGGGGTCCACCATTTTGATTTTTCCTCTGAGGTTGCTGTCAGCCTCTCTGCTGCTATCCTAAGCCTGAAAAAGGCAGGAGAAAGAAAGGTGGGAAAAGTGGGGTCACCTGACCCTAATCTGCCCAGCAACAGGAGGGCTTATAAGGGGCATTCGCTCGCCCCTCAGGGCTCTCTTTACGCTTTCTGTGACTCTGCGGGGCTGGAGGGCAGCTCGACTGTAACCCTATTCAGGCAGCTGGGGCGGGCTGTCGGCTCAATAGGCCGCCAGAGGCAGCAACCCAGTTACTTGCCGACCACTGAGAGACTGGGGATCTCCTCCAGCCAGAGACAGAGAGTCTGGTACTGTCCTCAGTGTTGGAGCCAGCCTGTTTCCCTACAGCCAGTAGCAGAGGTTGCTGGCACAGGGTGTATTTGATTTAGGTCAGGGTAAGAGCAGTAGGGTTCAGACGGTTGGATTCCTCAGGCAGACTCTCACATACGTCCCCCATCCCTCACTCCCCGTCGGCATACTGCACACATGACGGTGGGTCAAGAAGAAGAGAGGAGAGAAGAGTTCCCACCTGCCTGAGCACCCACAACCGTGACCTGCTCTCCTGAGTTCCCTTTCTGTGGTTTCTCCTGTTACTGCAGCATCTTCCTGCCTTGCCTCTGATCATCGAGAGTATGGCAGGATGATCCCCTCTGTACTGTATCGGCCCGTTTGTTATCGGTATTTTGGGATCTGGCGTCATGCCACTTTCCTATAGGGGCAGGCATCTGTGGTACCCTCCTTTGGGGTGGCACTCAGGGGCTGTTTAACTGGGATGTCGATGTTTGGGCTTAGGCTGGGCCTAGGCTATGACACCCTCTCCCTTTGAAGTGTCCCAGAGCCCAGGGTGTGCATCACAGTTACACAGCCCCTTCGCCCGAGTCTTGCAATCCTAAGTCAGCTGTAACGGGCCAGCCATGGCTTTTTAACTGCAGCATAGACAGTCCCTCAGTGCCATCCCAAAGAAGGATGCCCCTGCTGCCTGCTCCTACAGAAAAGGATAGAATATCTCTGAGTGGAGGATGGGAGGGTCTCGTGGGTAAGGCAGTAGACAGGATTCAGGTCCTAGAGCTACGACGAGCTTTTTGTTGACCCTGGATAAACCATTTAATCTCCCTGGACCGCTCCCCATGCCCTCTGTGAAACAGACATTGCCTTTCTCCCATGCTTTGTCGTGTCTATTTAAACTCCGAATCAGGGCAAGACTCTCTCCACTCTGTACAGCACCAGCATGATGGGGACCCAGGTCTCATAGTAACACAAACAATAACTAAACAAAGGGGCTTAATAATGGTGACAGATATGTTAAGCATTAAGATGGGGGCATTAGCTAGTAGTAGCTGAGGCAAGAACATTGCAGGTCCCTTAGGAAATGAAAGATTAACAATACTGGGTGATTATACTACTGAATGAAGCTCTCTAGGCAACCTGACATTCTTATTTTTACAGCTAATGGGATATATATTTTTTTTTTACAATGAGCCTGGGCTACTCTGCCCTGATACATTCCAAGCATTCTTTCCTTATGTCCTTTTCATAGTTTTCTGGCAGCTCTTCCAGGCCATTAATTCTCCCTTACTTCCTGCTGTACAAATACCTTTTCTTTCCCTGATTATGGAATAGCATTAAACGCAAGTGTGCACTGTCAGGAGGGATGTGCTGAGCTCTCCATTTCAATCCCTTCGCCGGCTAGTAGCAAACATGTGTTTCCTGATTCCATGGCACAGTGTAATTCAATCAAAGGAACTGCTGATGGAAGTTTGCTCAGTTTATGAATGGCAGGAAAACATGAATTACAGTTGTATTCAATTAGATCTTCCCCAGCCAAGAGCCGGCCCTTGCTTGCAAGGATTTTATTTTTTTTAATGCTGTTGCAAGTGACGATGAAAAATGTCTGGAATTTGGAGCCCCCAAAATAACCAGGCGACAAAACAAAACTGTTGGAATTTTGCAGATTTGACGCCAGGTAGGAAATGGAGTCACTGCTGTGTCTACTGAAAGCTGTAATCATGATTGGCAACCTGAGCTGTCTTTGTGACGTGCTGACCAGGTCTTGGATGAGCACTAGGGACCATGAGAAGTTGACCTGAGTCGTAGCATGACTTCTGCACCAGCAGTGGCTATAATCTAATGCTTAATGGGAAGTGTGGGCCTGGAGAACTTCTACCAAGCTATGCAGTATAGAAGAGTGGAGGAAGAGTGGGATTCCTATCAGTGCTTCTTAGAAAATAACTCACTTCCCCGAAGGATGGTGTTCTTGTCCTTCCCTTTCCCTTTATGTTATTTTTAAGTGTGCATGCAAATGCCAATGTAGCCCTTCTCCTAAATGTAATCACGTTGGTCTCAGTGTACATTGCGTTTCCGCATGGCTGGGAACAGGAGAATTACGTGCAAGCCTCCCCTCCTCTAGCTGCTTCCCTTTTGCCAATTTTGCCAAGGATCTTCAAACAAGAGGGAAATGCCGGTGTTAGCTAATTCTCCGAGACTTCACCATCTCACAAGGCGCCTGGTTCAGTTTCACCCCCATGATGGGGTTCAAAACTTGATGCTTTAGTCTCTCACATGTAGCCTAGATCACTTTTTTCCTTCCTGTTTTTGCAGTGCTTGCAGGTGGGATGCTTTTGTAATTGTTCACTTTCTAACTCTCCAGAGCCCAAGGCACTCCCCAGAAAGTGAACCATGAAATGAGAAAAAATGTAACAATTTCCAATTAGTTCCCCACTAAAAACTCCTTAAACATTCTATCCCTTTATATTAGACATTAACCTGCAACCTGCCACTGCTCCACTTATAACCCACAGTTCCTTTAAAAGATTAAGATCAGTTGGAGAGGCTGCTATTAAAATGAGCTCTCTAAAACTTGTGAACGTAAAGAAACAAGGAGAGCAGGGCAGTCAGGCAGAATAAGTCCAATGGGGTCATATTTTGAAATGAAAGGTAAACCAAACCTCTGGAATGAAGAGGACATGCAATCATTTCCTAACTCACTTTCTTATATCCTTTTTCTCCCCTGCCATATGTGGGTTTTAGCTTTTTAGCATCTGACCCTACAAGCGTAACTGCTACCAGGCATGTTTGAACCTGGGACCTCTTGGCTATGTCTACATTTGCGGCTTCTTGCGCGAGGAATATGCAAATGAGGCTAAGCGGGGAATATTGCCGAGCCTCATTTGCATGCCTAATGAGCCGTCATTTTTGCGGAAGAGGCTCTTGCAGCAGAAGGAGCTGTCTACACTGCCCCTTCTTGCGCAAAAAAACCCCTCTTGCGCAATCTGTTATTCCTGAAAATAATCAGTGTAGCGGCATTGCGCAAAAGGGTTTTTCTTTCACAAAAAGGGGCAGTGTAGACAGCTCCTTCTGGTGCAAGAGGCCTCTTCTGCAAAAATGGTGGCTCATTAGGTATGCAAATGAGGGTCGGCCATATTCCATGCTTAGCCTCATTTGCATATTTCTCGCGCAAGAAGTCACAAGTGTAGACATAACCTTGGAGTGCAGCATAGGAGTCTCGACAGTTTGAGTGATAAAGCCTAGGCTGTAGAGCTCCCTTGTTCTTATCTCTCACTGTAAGTGGTCTAAGTGCCACTCCATGGGACAGGGACCCACACTAGGGCTACATCTACACTGCAGAGTTTTTGCACAAAAACATCGTTTTTTTGTGCAAAAACTCACAGAGCATCCACATTACACGCATGGGTTTTTTTGCGCAAGAAAAAGTACTCTTTTTTCACAAGAGTTTTTCCTCTTTCCAAGAAAAAGCCTTTTTGCGCAAGAGCTCTTGTGCAAAAAGGCATGTGTGGTTGGACAACAGGGATTTCTTGCGCAAGAAACCCCTGTTGGAAAAAGCACAGGTGCTCTGATGGCCATTCGGTGAATGGCCATCAGAGCTTTCTTGCTCAAG
>JANRFK010000867.1:7816972-7833521 GCA_030068395.1 Apalone spinifera | reverse complement strand
CGGCCAGCCCGGCGCCCCGCCGCCTTCCCCTCCTGCACCCCCCGGCTTCTTCATTCGGCCACCCCCCTCCCTCCTTCCAGCTGCTCAGCCGCCGCCGCAGGCTGGTAGCACCGCGCCTGGAGATGCAGCGCGGGGGCTCTCTGGCAGCACACAAAAGGGAGAACTCCCAGGGGCTCGGACCGGCCCTCCCAGCCGGGAGGAGAACGGGCTCCGAGAGCACCTGGCAGCAAGGGACCCTTTGTACTGGAAATGGGTCATGCCTGGGACAGAGGAGGTGCAGCTGGATCCCCATCGCTGACGGGGGGAAGAGGCAGGCTTTCCAAAGGGAGGGAATCCATTCTAGCAGGATGCAAACCAGGCATCTCTCCTCCTTGCCTAGAAGAGAGGAGGAAACTGCTTCTCGTACAATTCTCTTCTATGCAAAACTCTTTTGTCCATTCTTAGGCAGGACATGTACAAGCAGTGACACACAGGGGTTCCTCTCCCCCAGCACAGGTCAGAAGAGAAATAGTCCGATAAACAACTACATCCCGGTTTCACCAAGGCTCAGTTAGCACTAGGTGAAAGCTGGTCCATATGTTGTCATTAGCTCTTCTTGCACTGACTCTTTTCCTATGGCCTATGCTGTCTTGACTGCACATATCTGTAGACACTAAAAATTAGTCTCTTTGGTTTAGTCATAGCATACATGTTCAATCATTAAAGAAAACCGTTGGCTACACAGTCCCGACAATGTACGTACAGCATCTAAATCCGTGGATTGATGGAGGAAAATGCTGCCAAATTAATGAATAACGCAAAATGCCCGAGGTGACAGGTGCAGCTGCTGTTGGACAGATAAAATTCGCTTTGAAATGTGGGGCTTGGAATCGCATTTACTTGCTTGTTTCTTTGGACAAACCATACAGAAGCAAATCACCTTTGCTTAGTTTTTGATGGGTCATTGAGGGGTCTTTAATGCAGAGAATAATTGTATGCAGAATTCCCTAATAGGTGACAACAGAGCAAGAACATGGGTTAGGATTTTGCTTGCTTGTAACAGACTGATGTGTAGGAGCAATGATACCGCCGCATTGCATTTTGAAAAGTGTGTATTTCCCTGGGCTGATAAGCATTTCAAAACTGTGCGCTCCCTCATGGATACCTTTTACACGATGTTTCACATGGAAGGCAGTCTGCAGCTTGTGCCCGAGCAATCAGTATTGTGAAGCCGGGTTTAAGATCAAATATATCTTAAGATGTTTACTGTACAGCCCCTAGAGGGACTCTTCATTTATTCTTGTCAGGCAGTAACAGCAAGGAGGAAAATGCTTATTGAACTCAGTGTAATTAGGTATGAAGTAGGCCTGTTGGTATTAAACTGACATGTACGATAATATTTATTTTAATGTTTTCCATATTGATAATCTTATCTGCACAGTTATAGATAGGGTTAAAGCATGTATACACATGTATTTATTTTTAATGTCTGGAAAACAACAGGATATACTAAAACAACTTTGTGTTTGTATAGACTATCTTAAAGCAGTGTAAGTTTGGAAAAAATGTTGCAGTTTGGACCTAAGTTTAATTCAAATTTAACTATGTGTGTTTAGAAACAGAAGTTAGTTGTTGTTCTACCTCATTTTTTAAAAAGAGATTTCCTTCTGTGTGACAGTTAAGATCTCAGTGCTGCAAGATGTTGATCAGTATAGGTATCTTGCAAGATCAGGCCAAAAGATATCAGGTCACTCTTCTATCACTGTGATTTCTGGTAATTTTTGTGTGCAGAAAATGGAAATCCCTCTGATACAACAGATGAGGCTGAAAAGCACTAGGGATTTTTTAAGCTTTTGCTTATTTTACAGGAATTTTTCTCTAGGCAGAACTGAAAGAAAGAAAGAAAGAAAGAAAGAAAGAAAGAAAGAAAGAAAGAAAGGGAGAGGGCTCTCGTTATTCTGTTCACCTATTTGTTACAGTAGCTCCTGAGAGGAGACATCACATCTGATTTTTCTGGCAGCAGGAAAAAAGGGAAGGGCTCTTCTGACAGGGAGAAACTGAGTATCTTCATTTGTAGGAAGGCCAGGAAATGTCTGTCCAAACAGAATGTAAATGCCGGCTGACCATTCTATAATAGCACTAGGGCCTGACACTAAGGTTTTCATTATTTCCAGGAGAGATCCTAGTTTTGAATGGGTTGAGTGAGAACTCATATGCAAAATTTAGTGTTGGCTTGTCCTTGACACAAAAATTGTAGCTTAAGAGCCAGATTTTGCTTAAATGGGGTTTTGGAGATTTTTTGAGATGCAAAAGTGCAAAACAGTTCCATGTTTTTCTGGTATAATCTGACTTACTTGTTTTTCAAAATGATACTTTGCAAGTTGCTAATTCAGAACATAACATATATTAATTTACTCCAATAGAACAATTGAGGTAGTAAAAATGGTATGGCTACTGACTCCAAAAACTACTTTCCATAAAGTTATTTTATAAGAAGACCTACATGTTGATGTTTTAGACCTCAGGTACACACAGCATAGTAGTGTGACATATATATGTGTGTGAATCCAGTTAGTAGGTCCAGTGTGTGAATCCAGTTTGTGTCTCAAGCCCGATAGCAATTAATGCCTGCAGCTTTTTAAATCTTCAAAGCACTTTACGTACATTAATTATTGCGATATGTTGATGAGAGAGTCAAGCATTCCCATTATCAGGAAAACTGAGTCAAAAGTTATGATTTACTTTACACCATAGAATTGATGTGAGACTAGAATTAGTTTTGGGCTTAGATTAATTCCTCTTTGGCTTTGAAGGAAGACCCCATATTTTTACTTAGCCTATAATGGATATAATAATATATCTGGTCAGTAATACGTATCTCTTAAAGTTTTGCAAATATATAGTTATACAATAAATAATTGAGTAAATATATAGAGTATATAAAAATGTGAATTCCAAAATATCCTTCATATATTTCACATTGACCACACAGAAGTTATAGAATATGAATTCCATCAATGAAAGGTTATTTTAATTGAGAGTGAGAAAAGTTTCCATCCCTGACACTTCTTGCTCCTCATTGGTATGATGGACTCAAACAAAAAAATTGTTGTTTTTATTTCCTTATGTTTATTTTGTTCTTCCTCGGCACAATCAAACTGGGTAAAGTGAACAAAACTTGTAGATGGTGAAAGCTCATGATACCATTGACATGTTTTGTTAGTCTTTAAGGTGTTGCTAGACTATTCGTTAAGTTTTTTGTGTGTAAAGTGAGTTGAGTCCTTTGGTATTCTTGTAATTTTTGAGGGAGATGTTGAGTCACACACTCAATTTCTTCTAGGTTAGTTTTGGTTTCATCATACAAGTGATGTTGAAATGATAGCATGTGTTTCTATGTACCTTGCAAACTCTAAAGCAGGTCTTTCATGTGACCAGAGGTAGCAACACCTAGCTCTTAAATAGTGTTTTACATGACTAGGCCTCAAAGCACATTACAAGGAAGTTCAGTATCATTATTCCTGTTTTACAGATGGGAAACCGAGGCAGACAGGGGAAGTGATTTGCCAAGGATGGCTCTGAACTTCTGCTGTGGAGTAATTATTTTGTCTTCTGTTTTAAAAAAGTTCTCCAAAAAGTTTAAAGACCTTTGCGTAGTGATGAGAGGGAGTTTCCTGTGATGGTTCCTAATACGGAAAATCTTGAATACACTATACTGAAAATTGTTGACGTTAAGGGAAATCACTTTCTGTAATTCTATCTTAAAATATCATGAAGCATACTGAAAGCCTAGCTTACATTTGATGTGATGACTTTGCAGGGAGTGGAATTCTACTCTTTTTAAAAGGTCTGTTGGTTTTGTGGCTATAAGGAAGGGAAATCATGAAGAAATGAGAGAGAGAGAAAGAGAGGGAAAGAGATGGACCTGTGAGTCCTCATTGCAAAACCACATTCCAAAGGTCTGATGATACCTGACCTTATCCTCTTCTTTAGTGAAGTTTTGGAGGAAGCCCTGTAATTATGTCACAAATGAGCTTTTGTTCCCATTGATGACTATGACAGTTGTCTCATTTCATCATGATTGTCGTCTCGTTTCTCCTCCTTCTAATTAAACAACAGGTCTTTGCATTGCTGTAACGCCTTTCATTGCAAGGATAACTTCTTAAAATGTGAATTGAGTCTCCCAGCTCCCCTGTCAGGTATGTCCCGGTCCTTGTCTCCATTACAGGTGGAGAAACCGAGTTGAAGAGAGAGTAGGGCTATGTCTACACGGCAGGTTTTGGCAATAAGACCGTGTCAGTACAGCCCGGTGGCTAAAAATCAGCAGGTGTGAATGCTGTTTGTTTTCACTTTTTTTGACAAAATATTTCTAGCTCCCATGAGTGGCTTTCGCTTTGCTGGCAGGAGAGCACTCCTGCTGACAAAGCAATGTTCACACTTGCATGTGCTGTGGCAAAACTTTTGTCGTTTGCGGGTGGGCGTGTGTTTGGTAAGCACCAGCAAACGGGAAAAGTTTCGCCTAAGTGATTTGTGCAAGGCAGGTGGCCACCCCGTGGCTCTGGAGCCACATGGGGCTCTTTGCTCACAGAAATGCGGCTCTCAGGGTTACAGCCCGCTTTGTGCACACACCCCAGTTCCTGGAGGGTCGGGTTGCCAGGTGTCCAGTTTTGAACCGGACAGTCTAGTATTTGAGCTTTCTGGTTGGGAAACAAATTGAGAAAATAGAACTGAGAAAATATAAATGTCCAGTATTTTCTAAATAAGATGTAATGTAGATTGTGATGTAATGTCAAGTGTATCTGGTATTTTTGTTGAAACCATCTGGCAACCCTACTGGGAGGAGAAGTGCGTGGCTCTGGCGGTGGCAACTCCGGTGAGACCAGGCATTGGGTTAGAATGGGAGCGGTCTGGGGGTGCCTGGCTCTGGGGAGGGCATTGGGTTAGAGTGGAGGGAACTGGGAGGGTCTGGATCTGGGGGAGGGAGAGGGCATTTGGTTGGGGAAGGGGCTGGGGGTTCTTGGCTCTGGGGGAGGGATATGTAGCTCTTTGCCCTACTATCCACAGCTCTTTTGGCTCTTAGTGCTAACTGGTTGGCCACCCCTGGCCCCAGGTGATACACCTAGTTTGTGGTAGAGGTGGGATTAGAATCCTAATTCAGACTCTTGCGATCAGTATCCTTGGAAGATTGCAGACCTCCGTGATACAGAATGAGCCCTAGGTTTTGGTTTGAGAATTCATTGTTTATATAACTTTTTGTTGTGAAGTCTGGCCACATATGTGTGTTAATCATTTTATATAGTCCTGAAGAGACTTGGCCTTTTTCTACAACATTAGCTGCCAACCCCACTCTTGACAGTAGTTAGCTGTGTAAGTATACATTGCCACTGAAATTAAAAAGTCAAGTTTAGTTCTGGACAGCACAAGCTGTGCTAACAAGATTGGAGAAAGTCAACGTTCATTCTCAAATGCCAGAATTAAAATGTCCTATCTATCTCTGTCACCTTTTCATGTTTTCTGTCGTATCTTACTTTGTATGAAGGGCATTTCATTGTGAAGGATCCCAAAGAGCTCTGGACTATTAACAAGCTAATAGACGTAATATTAAAATACATCGTTTAATCCCTGATTGAAATATCCCTGCAATGAGACTGTGCCTGGAGTGGCAACTTTAGACATTTATTTTTCCCTTTTTCTTGAACTAAACTCAACATTATTGTACATAGGTTTGGCTGTGGGAGGAAATTCCAATCTGCTGGAAAGAACAAAGTGCACATAGTGTACATAACTCGTTACCCTTCAGTAGAGCTCATGAGATACACCTGACAAGCACGGCAGGAATGTGTAACAGGACCACAGGGGGTGGGGTTTGATTGGGAAATAGGTGCGACTTAGTCGATTCATGAAGCACTAAACAAGGGCATGCCAGCAGTGAGACCATTGCTGCTGCAGAAAAGAGCAATGAAAAGCATTTTGTAGCACAAAGACCTGCAATAGAAAGGTGTTTCTTACACAGGGTAGACTTGAGAGGAACAGCCATATCAGATCGAAGGCCAACTCAGGCTACGTCTACACTATGAGTTTTGATGGACGAGGCAATGTAAATCGAGTGCAGATTAGCATTTTCTCGTGCTTCATTTGCATAATCTCTTCCGATTCGTTTTTGCGGTAGGGGTTTTTGCGCAAAACCAAGCAGTGTGGGCGTTTCCTTTTTGCACAAGATCGGTATACCTCCTTTTTTGAGGCATAAGGATCTTGCGCAAAAAGGGTTTTTTGCGCAAAAAGCAAACATTCACACTGTTTATTTTTGTGCAAAAACCCCTAGCGCAAAAACAGATCAAAAGAGATTATGCAAATGAAGCGCGAGAAAATGCTAATCTGTGCTTCATTTATATTGCCTCTTCCGACAAAACTCGTAGTGTAGATGTAACCCCAGTTTCCTGTCTTCTGACATTTGCCAGTGCCACGTGCCCTAGAGGGAATGGACAGAACAGGGACTCAAATGATCGATCCATCCCATCACCCATTCCCAGCTTCTCATAATCATCAAGTGATCCCTCTCCTGTCATCCCTTTCCAGCCCTTGGCTAATAAGTATTGATGGACCTAACCTTCATGAAATTATCTAGTTCTTCCTTGAACAGTGATAAAGTTCTGGTTTTCACAATCTCCACTAGCAAGAAGTTCCACAGGTTGACTGTGCTGTGTGAGAAAAACTTCCTTTTGTTTGTTTAAATCTGCTACCATACATTTCACAGTATGTTCCATGGTCAGTGTCAATTAACTTCTTTCCCCACATGAAATTAAAGCATGTGTTTTATTGTTGTTAATGAGCAAAGCCTTTTGTATCAAGGCTGTTAGATTCTGGTACATACTTATAATCTTGTTCCTATGACTACTTTGATGATATAATCAGGCAAACCGAATCTCTGGGCTGATATTCCTCAATATTGTAAGCCATGTGGACAGACTTTTGGGAGGCTTGCACTTTAGGAGAGTGTTGAGTTGAACTGGGTTAAACCCCATCAAGCAATCTGTGGTTTTTTATTGTACATTTATTTTGTGTTATGGCATATAGGCTGCACATTGTAGGTAACTATACTGCTTACCAGTTAGCTTTGCAGTCTGCTGAGTTCAGTAGCCATCGTTAAAGTCTGCGTCTCTCCCCTCTTATGAAAGGTCGTAGTTCTTGCTTCACATCTTTAGAAATGGTTTTGCCTTATAGCTCAGCAGCTTGTGATTTAAAGATGGTTGTTATGCGGTGTTGTTCTGATGCTTTCATACAGCTGGCTGGGAGTCTAGTGAGCCTAAGACAGTATCTTATGACTCTGTTACACAGGTACAAATGAGAATAGAGTACTAGTTAAAAATCCCTCAGACTTGTTTGGGAATGTTGCATTATGGGTCTGTATTACCTCAACTTTCAGTGGGTTTCTCATGTGATGTATGCATATGCGTAATGATGATCATTAGAAGATATTTTAAATACCTCTTAGTCTGAATTGTAATGTTTCATTTGAAAATATCAGTGTCAGTGATGGACATATTTGACTATCTTCACTAGGACATTCATGGGGAGAGATCTAATGACATTTAACAACATTGTGGCTATTTCAGTGAAGCCGCTCTGAGAGTAAGGGAGACAGTCATTGTTAGAAAAGTGAAAATCTGATAGAGATTGGATAATAAATGGAATAGAGAATCTTCTACCTTGTTGGTCACTAGCCCTGGTCTGATCTGGAGTGTTTGAAAGTTTCTGTCTGATGTTCTGCAGGATGGCCTATGACCTAGTGCTCTCATTTCACTTCTCCGTGCTCAGCTATTGATGCCACGAAAGCCATTTCCACTGTCACTACTAGTCTCAGCTGAGAGTCCAAGGACAGAATGAGCCATAAAGTCCACACTGCCCTCATTCCCTGGAGAGGTGGTCCCTCCAACGCAGCAGTGAGACACGGTGGCACGATGATGCCGAAAAGGATGGTCCACTTGTTAGAACTCTAGTCTGGGCTGTGGGAGACTCATTTCAATTCCCACTCTGCTACAGGCACCGGGGGTGACCTTGGGAACGTCACTTGGGGTATGTCTACAGAGCAGGCTAAAGTCGAATTAAGCTACACAACTTCCGCTTCGTCAATGGCGGAGCTTAATTCAAAATGGCTTAACTCAGCTTTAGGCGCTGTCTACACAGCAGCAAGTTTGAGGAAGAACACTCTTCCTTCCACTTCCCTTACTCCTTGTAAAAGAAGAGTTACATTATTTCGAAGTAAAAGCTTGTAGCGTAGACGCTCTCTTTGCTATTTCAGAATAACGTCAGTTATTCCGCAATAATGGTGCAGTGCAGACGTATCCTTACTCTCTGCGCCACTATTTCTTTCTCACAGAAGGGGATACTGGTGCTTCACTGCTTGACGGGATAAATATAGTAAAGATTTTGAAGCACTCGGATTCCTTAGGCTACGTCTACACGGCAAGGTTTTTGTGCAAAACCCTGTGGAGCATCCACACTTCAAATGCGCTTTTGCGCAAGTAAATCAACAGTAAAACGGCAGAACAGAAGCTTTTGGCCGTGTAGGTAAACCTCCTTTTATGAGGCATAACCCCTTTTTGCGCTACAGCTATTGCTAAGTGTGGACGCTCCAGAGGGAAAATCACAGGTGCTCTGATGGAATGGCCTTCTGAGCTTTCTTGCATAAGAGCATCCGTGCAGTGTGGACGCTCTCTTGTGCAAAAGCACCTGGCTTTTGCGATGTGCTTTGAGGTGTGGACGTGCTCGTGCGCAAGAAGTTTTTGCGCATAAACTCTTGCGCAAAAGGCTTCTCGAGCAAGAAGCATGTAGTGTAGGCATAGCCTTAATGTTGAGGACCAAGGTAGTACCTAAGATAGAGACGCTGTGTGGTCGTGACTGCTGCTATGTCTGTTGCATTTGGTCAGGGGTCTGGTATTAGCATTTATCATCCTTCTTCAGGGCTTTTAATCTGGCAGCTTCTTCCATTCCTAAATTCACAAAGCAATTTTAAATATAAAAGCAGTAAAATAAGACGACGATGACAAATTGGAGTCCAAATGCAGCTGTAAGCCCGAGGAGAGCTAAATTCTGCTTTCTAAAGGCCACATGCACTGGCCTCTGATTGTTGGCAAACAGTATTCATTCTCCCAATCTTATTATTGCTCCTGGAGGAGGCTAGTGACTGCAGTGGCTGAACAGAGCAGCAGAGGGAAAAGAGGAGGGCAAGCTACACAGAGGATAGCGGCCGTAGCAGCTCAGAGCTTAGCCGACAAACTGACAGAACCACATGCTGGAGCAATAATCCTTTTAGCCTCGGCATGTGATGATTTTTTTGTTTAAAGCTGCATTGAACCAAAACTGCTATAATCCCTTTTGCTCCTTGGTCAGGCTTGATCAGGTAATTAAAAGAACCCAGTTAACTCTTTGTTTTTCTTAGCCTATTTGCTATTTATTGTGCGAGCATCATTCAGTGTACGTGGTGGTGGCGCAGAAAGTGAGGGTCGGTGAAATAGCTCGCACGGAGAAAACTCTCGCTGAAGTCCACAGGGGGTTTGCCTGGGTGAGATATGCAGAGTTCAGACTGGTACAGGCTCCAGCAGGGCATTCCAGGCTCTCCCTACCTGCCATTGCTGTAGGGGGGTGAACCACATATGGAAAGCAGGCTGCTGGGGCGGGGCACTGGACTGAAGATCTGAAAGGAGGATCTTGCCCATCATCATTTAGAATGGGTTTTAATCCTTCTTTCCTGTGCACCGGTCTATTGTACCACTTGTTCCAGAGCTGCTGGGATGAGCTGGCCTGTCTCTGGGTTTGAGTACCATATACCTTGGCTTTGGGCTCATCGCACGGATGGTAGTGCTCCAAGGTGGACAGCTGCACAGGGAACTAGCAGATGGCCAGGCGTTCTTTGATCGTATTTGTTGAATGGGGCATCTAATTTCAAAACATCAGTGCTGTGACAGGGCGTCCAGTTCCCAAACGTGAAATCTCCAAGCAGGTGTGTATCCCCTCCCCGTTTTATATCCCTAAGCACTGATCTGAGCTGTTGGGGTGCGTAGGACACAAAGGTCCATTTTAGGCCCGATTACATGAGTTAGATTACTTGGTCCTCCATGGTTAATCTGTTCCTGTAGTTCTGTAGTCTCCATCAATTGAACCGGTATTTGTAAGAAACATTAGGCAAGAGATGCTGAGTTAGCTCTGTTTTAAAGCTCACCATGTCTGGAGTCTATTTGGTAACCTGTTCACTTCTTAGCACGTTGCCAGTGCTAAACAAATAATAATTAGCATGGTATTACTGCGCTATTAACAACATTAGCTGTGGATAGATTTCTTCCTGTAGAGCAAGTTAAAAGAAAAATGTTTGCTCTGTCTTTTCTAACACAACATATACCCCCAAAAGCTCTATGATGCATTTGCCTCCCTTTACTTTTAGACTGTTAAAATTCTAATACTCTACACACAGCTACATTAATTTTAATGCATTCATAGAAATTCTTGATTTTTTTCCTAGCAGCCAAAAACTGCTGACTAACTTTCAGGCTGATTTTATAGATGTATGCAGGAACAAACACCCATAGAGTCACCTCTCAGATACTCCATGGGGCCCACAGCTGCAGTGCTCAGATTAGAACTATGTTCCACTGAAAGATAACAAAGTTTCCTGATCATTCATCTCTGGGGTGTCTGTCAAATTTCCATGGCTGCGAGTTGGAAAGTGGAAAGAATGTGTTATTGCAACATTATAAAATTGAAAACAAGGCGAGAAATTCTCGCATCTAAATATCAGCTGTGAGTCCTGTTTGAGCAAAACACTTAAGCTTGCACTTAATTTTAAGCATGCAAATGATCCCTTTGATTTCAGTGGGATTGACTACCAGGGTCCATAAAGCTAAGCGTGCTGCTAAATTGGGGTCACAGCGGATAGTGTACCAGTCAACACAAATGTTGCCACACTAAAATCTTACATTGAGTTTTGATTTGTTTTGACAGAATTCTTACTCCCTGAGGTTTTTAGACAAAATAGCCATTGTCACATTGCAAATGTGAACTTCTGAAATGCCTTGTCATTTCAGGGTAAAATGGTTTTTGTCCAAAATAAATGAGCTGGTTTTCTGGTGTAAATGAAAAAATCACATTGAAGGCAGATCCAGTATAAAATGGGTTTAAACGGGAGGAGAACGGGGTCCACTGTGCAAGGAGGCTGTGTGTATACGTTATTGTTGTACAGGACCCTGATTTCCTGGACACAAAACACACCCCTTTGTTGGATGCTGCTTTTACATAGTCTAGTAATGAAAAATGTTTGACAACATCCTTATCTTAAGCTCAGAGGTAGAACATACTCAAAGCACTTCTTCACCTTGCCATTTCTTTCACACAGTAAAGACATTCTAAATTGCTCCTGGCCAGCCATTTATTGTGAATACTTGAGTTAGCATGCAGCACATTTTGGGCTTTTGCCAGTCAACTTTCTGCCATGCTTTAAGCATCCTTAGGATTCTTAAAGTCAGAGAAAGATAAGGGTTATGACAAGACACCAAATTACTGCGATCCCTTTGTATAGGAGAAGCCAAGTTGCAATATTTGCATCTGCACCTGTATACAAGATCCATAAGTAGTTACAGTCCTACCAGGGTGGAATTTTCAAATCATCAAACAGAGCTGTCCGAGTGATAGATAATAATCATTCCCATACTGCAGCCAAACTCAGACAGAAGGGTAGATGGCCTAGTACGGGTGGAACCTCTCTAAAATGGGACCCTGTGATTTGGCAGGATAATGGATATTCCTGGACCAGAGAGTCCTAGTGAAGGGCTGGTAGCAGGAGTCCTGCCAGGCGTGGGAGCCCAGCTGGACTGGCTGTAGGGAGCTGGCAGCCGGGAGCCCTGCCTCGGGAGTCCGGCTGTGCTGGCGGCAGGACAGCCGGAGTGCTCCAGGGCTGCCGGCAGGCTGGGGGTGGTGGTGAGGAGCCTGCCAGGAGGCCTGCCACCGGGCCAGGAGCAGAGCCAGGCTGTGGGGCTGGTGGAGGGCTGGTGGAGGGACCAGAAATGACCTCCTGTGGTCCAGGCAAAATCCCTCATTCGGAACAGGTCAGGTCCCGAGGGTGCCAGCCCAGGGAGCTCCAACCTGTAGTAAGAACTGCATGATCTGGGACTAGTAAAATAAAGCATGCACATGCACCAACTCAAAACATGAGTAATTTGCAATGCCTGTGTAGTTGGCATTTTGGATCTGGGTACCTGTAATTCATCTACTGTCTGTTAATTTCATTTACATTTTTTGTATTTTTTCAGGCACCGGATATTCATGAGACATTTGTAACAGCTCCCCTAGCACTTAGAGTACTGCAGATTGCCAGCTCTGTGGCGTGCTTTGAACTGTACAGCAGAAATGAAAAAGCAATAAAATAAATGAGATTACTTCTCTCGCCTTTTTCATTATAGCTGTGCCTTAGTAACACCACTGTAGTTCAGGGTCATGCACCGTTTTCATCATAAAACCTGTATTTTTGGAGTCTTAATTCACACATTTTATTCCTCAGCAGGCTAGAACTTGGCGTAGGGGACTGTCCCCCAGTAGTTGGCTCATGGTTTTAGGGACAGTGATCATTTCTGGATTGCTGTTCTTCAAGGAGCTTTGGATCAGGCTCTTAACTTCAAGAGGAAACTGTTCATTTAATTCATTGACTTTATAGATAAAGTTCTGAGCTCATGGGGGGGGGCAATTAGGGAGGTGGGGAGTCTTCCTTGGCCAAAGAACAAATCTTAATGTCTCTGTCAATATCACCTGTGGCCTGAAAAAGTTTTGTACCTGATGCAGTGCAAACAGCCATACTGCCAGGTGCTTATTCCCAGTGAAAGTCTAGCTACACTCCCACTGAGTCATAGTAATAGAGAGGTAGCCGTGTTAGTCTGATCTTGCTAAAACAAACGGAAAAACTGGGTAGCACTTTAAAGACTAACAAGATGGTTTAATAGGTGATGAGCTTTCGTGGGCCAGACCCACTTCCTCAGATCATATTCCAGATCACTTTCAGAATATGTTCTGAGGAAGTGGATCTGGCCCACGAAAGCTCATCACTTATTAAACCATCTTGTTAGTCTTTAAAGTGCTAAACAGTTTTTCCCACTGAGTCATGATACTATGTCCTTGCAAGGGCTGTTTAGTCTGGTTATAAGTACATAAGCACATGCTTCAGAGCTTTGCTACACAAGAAAGAGTTTACTCACAAGCTTAAAGTGAAATGTGTCAATGCCTTGCTGAATCAAGCCCTTATTTGGCAAATCTTAATGTTTTTTCTACTCACAATTAAGCTAATTAAATAACAGGCTCTTAAACTGTAGCTGTGAGGTATTGTGCCGGTAGCTAGGGATATGAATAACAGCTGGGGGGAAAGGAGAAGCAAACAGCTCTTATTTTCTATTGAATTTCTTTACTTTTGTCAAATTTGCCCATTTCAATTTAAAATTGACTCTTCATCATTAATACTTAGCACTTTCCTATAGTGCTTTGCTTTATATTTTCAGAACCTGGTGACAATGTCAACTTATCACTTCTTACCTCCCAGTGAGTTGTTATCCCACAGAAAATGAGGAGTGGAACCAAGATTAGAATCTAGGCACTCAGATAATATTCTCATGAGGACTCTATGAGTAAATAGATAAAAGTTTCTTGGTCCCCAGATGCATCCACTAAATCCTAATATGGGTAATAAATTAAACTTCCTTATTACAGTTGGTAGATCGTTGTAAACTGTTGTTTTTCCCACACACAATTATGAAATTATTCATTTAAAGCCTACGAAGTGCTGGACTGAATGGGCTGGAGTTTTAGACATGTTTGATCATTGAACATGCATGGCATGTGCAGTAGAGCTACAGGGTTGTACCTCTCTAGTCCAGCACCCTTGGGACCTGACTGGTGCTGAACCAGAGAATTTGCCGAATCACGGGAGGTCAGTATTGTCTTGCAGCATTAGCAACACTTCCACTGCCTACTGGGCTCTTAAAAGACATTTAGGGCTAAATTAGAACTAAATAGCAGCAGAGAACACTGAGAACCAGGACTGGTGGCCATAAACAAACTCTATGGGACGGAGGGAAACTTGGCCACACCCAAGAGAAGTGGACATCCAGCTAACTAAAATCATGCTGGACCACGGATGTTGCTGGACTAGAGAGTTCCAGAGTAGAGAGGTTCAACTTGTACAAGCTTCTTAATTCCTTCTGCACTCCTGAGCTAGAGAGACCATGCTTAAGTCTGGTTGCAGCAGTGTTAGCAATGGTGCGTAAAAAGGAGAATGTAGACACAGCCTAGCAGTGAGAAGAGTTTGGTCTTTATGGCATATTCAATTTCTGGTCTTTGTGCAGAGCCTGCCCAAAATACCAGTTGTGATGTGAACATCAGTTCGCTAGGGCCTGGACTGAGATAATTGAACTGTTAATTTTATCAATCCCCATGTTGGCCAGGAATTCTGATTTACAGGGACACTTGTCAAGTAGTCTGTATATTCAAAACAATGCAAAACAAAACACGAAATCTTTCCATTGTTTTTATGAGCTTCATTATAATAGTTCTTTCTATTTTGGTTTGTTCCATAGCAACGCGGTTTTGCCACTTTTTGTGAAAGGAATGTCGATATGTTTTCCCTGCATTAAGACCCTCGTGTACCTACTTCCTTGCTTGTCATCATCATTGTGGATGATATTCCCTGTAATCCATTTGCAGCTTCCTGTCCTGGAAACAGAATGTGTTAACTCTGGTTTCCTCTGTGAGCTGTCCAGCTTCAAGGCAGCAGACCTAGAAATTGTGTTGTAATCCTGCAGACAGTGTTTCTATTTTTAAAAATACCTTTGTGAAAGTGTGGTGGTTTTTAAATATATTATAATGATATCCTTTCTTATAATTATATACTTTAGATATTAAAATATATAATTTAGAAAGTATAATTTAGACTTTGATAGGGGGAGTGTCTTGACAATTTTAAAGCAGGTTAAAAAATGTTCCTAACCTACTTAGTACTAACAACTTTCTTCCGTCATGATATTCCTGGATTTAATGCTGGATGGTGTCATCTTGGGTGGAACTCCTGTATTTGTGTATTAGTCAGTATCCCAACAAAGCTACCCCAATTTGCTATGAGATTTAGCGCCTGTAGCAGGGGGCTCTCTGTGTAGAGTTAATTGGTCCTGTGTAAACCTTGAGCAAAACAGAAGATTTCCCTGCAGATTATCTGTTGGTATCTGCATTTTCAGATGTAGATGCTGCTATCTGTAGCTCATTTGTGCAGCTGTGGATGCAAATTGTGTATCCGCACAGAGCTGTACCAGTGGAGGTGCTAACGCCAGGTCGAAGGTCCTGATCCCGTGAACAGTTATACGCACTCATGACTACTCATGTGGGCAATACTATACACACGTGTGAATCTATGCAGGGTCCTTAGTAGGCTGATTGAAGGACATGCCGCTAATCAGAGGAAATGCAGCACTTCCTTTCTGTGGTAGCAACATCCTCAGGACCAGGCTAGAGGTGATTCATGATGGCCATTGCGAGCCTGTAAGCCTTCCGTCCTAGAGGCGGTGTTGGGGGAGGCACTGCGAAGTCTCTCTGTTCTGTTTGCGTTTTTTAAAACAAAAGATCGGTTTCCCTTTAAAAGTGGGAGCGCGTCTGCAGCTGAAATTGCTGGGCAGCATGTGGTTAGCTGAGTGGAAGGCAAGTCATTTTTTGCCTCGCAAATTATGATGCCATGTCAACTGTGTGGTACCCCTTGTCCTTTTGCTGTGACTGTTGCTCAGAATCCCTGCTGCTGATCATGATGCTGCTTGAGCAGGCTTCCCAATTAGCGCACGGGTGCTTATCGGACACTTGCTTTTTCCAAACATTTTTGAAGCTGGAAGCCGTGTCACGTAATCCGTCAAAGTAAACCGTGGCCCATGCCCCAGTGGGAAGGAGTTGAGCATCTCTGTTCGGAAGCTGATCCCCTAGAAGTTACAGATCGATTTCATCATTTGCACCTGCCACAGATCTGGTCTCATATGCCAGCAGCCCCCACTGGTAAGCATCCTCCCTGTTTCTCCTCTCTCTAAGCCCAGCCATTTTAGGCACATTTTCCCTCTATGTCTCCCACTGGTGCGAAGCATGTCTTGATATCCATAAACATGAAGGAATCTTGCCAGTTACGGTACGTCTACACCACACCCGTAGCTCGAAACAAGCGACGCAATTTGAGCTACACAAATTGCGTGGCTTATTTCAAGTCCATTTTGACATCGCTTATTTCGTACTTTGGCGCTGTCTACACAGCACTTATTTCTAAATCAATCGCTATTCCAAAACGCCCCTTACACCTCGTGGAATGAGGTTTACAGGGACGTCAGAATAGCAAGCCCCTTGCACATAGAAATAATGGGATTGTTGTTGAGATGCAGGATAGCTATTTTGATATCTCAGAATAGCTCTGCAGTGTACACATAGCCTTTATGTGCTGAGAGCTGCAGAGGGCAACATTGCATGGTTTATATTAGATCTGTAGCTAACGGAAGACGCATCCCACCAGGAGTGGAAGGGC
>JANRFK010000867.1:7795443-7808578 GCA_030068395.1 Apalone spinifera | reverse complement strand
TTCTGCTGAACTTCTGCCTAGCCAGTCGGTCCCCAGCCTGTAACAGTGCTTGAGATTCTTCCATCCCAAGTGCAAGGACTCTATACTTCTTGTTGAACCTCATCAGATTTCTTTTGGCCCAATCCGCCAATTTATTTAGGCCACTCTGGACCCCATCCCTACCCTCCAGCATTTCTACCTCTCCCCTTAGCTTAGTGTCATCCGTGAACTTGCTGAGGGTGCAATCCATCCCCTCATCCAGATCATTAATAAAGATGTTGAACAAAACCGGCCCCAGAACCGACCCCAGGGCACTTCACTTGATTCCATTGCAAGACATTTCTCTTGGGCTCATTGTTACCTCCCACTCCTTTTCCTACATCATTTCTCCCAAGCCCTGTTTCTCTGACCTATACAAGAGCATGGAGAGCGGGGCCATTGACTTAAATAACAAATGAAAGTTGCCAGTGACATACAGTCTGGGTAATGTGCTGATTTCTGTAGAGAGAGAGGATTGGACCTGGTTTTGGATTCACACTGTGTTCAGCAGCTGTGATTTCCCAACAGTCAACGCTCCATCTTAAAATGTGAGCAATAGGCTCAAAATAAGAAATACAAAATCAAAACCAGTAAATGGAGCCCTAAATTAAACTGTAAGTAATGGAGGAGAGGTTTGTTTTAAACTGCTGTTTTAAAACGCCTGTAATACTTGACAAACTGATTTGGGGGAACAGTTTTTTCTGACCTCTGCTTCCTTTTTCCCTTTGGCATATACATTTCTGTGTTCTTTGTGTTGTCCGTAGCTTTGCAAAATGGCTCAGCTTTGACCTGATATTTCAATGTAATTATTAGAGTATTAAAATGCTGCTCAGCTGTTTCTAGAATTGAGAACTCCACTATTCCTATTCCATGGTCAGATGTTCAGCCCTAAGGGCTGAAGACAAATTAGATAACAATGCTTCAAAATCTGAACAGTCTTCTTCAGAATCAATGAGCGTACTCTAAAAATGCACAGCCTATAATGGCATGTGCTTGGGGTAGCAACATCTTTTGCTGCTATACTTGTGTTCTAGGTGTGCCATAGACACTAGTGGGAACTTTTGTTTTAAAGTCGCTGTAGCAAGGGGTGTGCTTTGGCGGGACACTACTGCGAGTATCAGTTCAGGGTGAATTGCTCAGAGACAGGGCTGCCACAGTTCAGGACTCGGGTTCCTACTCTAAGGCACCAAACCAGTCACAAAGAGACCTTTTGGTTCACCACTGACTAACAAAAAGTCATCTGAGCAATTTCCTCATATACACTCCAGTTCTCCTGTGCCACCACCAGTAATGTTAGAGAGATGAAAGGTTCTGAAAACCAGTCTCAGCAAATAAAAGGTTCTTCTGATTCCAAAGGACTAGTCATATGCCCACGCCAATTGAAAATTCAGTCCTTACCCAAAAATCATAGAATCCTAGAACTGGAAGGGACCTCAAGAGGTCATTGAGTCCAGTCCCCTGCCCTCACAGCAGGACCAGGCACTGTCTAGATCATCCCTGGTAGATGTCTGTCCACCCTGCTCTAAAATATCTCCAGTGATGGAAATTCCACAACCCCCCTACACAATTTATTCCAGTGTTTAACCACTCTGACAGTTAGAAAGTTTTTCCAAATATCCAACCTCCCTTGCTGCAATTTAACCCCATTGCTTCTTGTCCTATCCTCAGAGGTCACGGAGAACAATTTTTCTCCCTCCTCCTTGTAACACCCTTTTTCTCATTCCTCCTTGTAGATCCTTGAAAACTGCTATCATATTCCCTCTCAGTTGTCTCTAAAGTAAACAAGCCCAATTCTTTCAATTCTCCTCCCACAGTTCATGTTTTCTAGACCTTTAATAATTTTTGTTACTCTGGCCCTTCTCAATTTCTCCACATCTTTCTTGAAATGTGGTGCCCAGAACTGGACACAATACTCCAACTGAGGCCTAATCAGCACAGAGTAGAGTGGAAGAATGACTTCTCGTGTCTTATTCACAACACTCCTGTTAATGCATCCCAGAATCACACCATATCAGTCTATTAGCATCTAAAATCAAAATGCTTATTTATGAAAAGAAAGAAAGAACAAGTTAATTGTTTAAGGAATCAAATACATACAACAATTGCAAGTTAATTGTTTAAGGAATCAAATACATACAACAATTGGTTCAGGCTTGCAGCAGTGATGGAATAAACTGCTGGCTTAAGTCAAGTCTCAGGAGCAGTGCTTTTTTTATATAAAAAAAAGGTGCCAATACTCCAGGGGAAAAATGGTTGAGACAAAAAACCCAAACACACACAAACCAGGGTGGGGCCCAGCATTGCCCTTTTAAGAGACACGTCCCCTTTTAAGACACAAGGCCCAGCCGACTGTCAGACGTTTGCGTACAGAGGTGCTGGTACGCTCCGTTCTTTCAAGGTAAGCTTTGACTGGAGGTGCTGGTACTGCGAGGCAGTACCGTCACAAAAAAAGCACTGCTCTGGAGTACATCCAAAGCTTGGACGGGCCGATCAGTCTGTTGTTTAGAGCTTCAGTATGTAGCAGAGTTCCCCCAAAGCAGAAGAAAATTTGAAGACAAAATTGAGACATTTTTTATGCCTTTTATATCCTCTGTCATGTGGAGGGAATTGCATGGTTCTTGCTGTGGAAAAGTACAACAGCAAGATGGTGTTTGGAGTCACATGGTCTCCTCTGTCCTTGTGTAACTTAGTTCTTTCTAGGTAGAAGCCATTGCTCACATTGCAGATTGAAGGTTTTCAGGAAAGCCCGTTCAGTATAGTTGGGTACCTCCCATGCTTCAGTGTCTGCCTCATAACCTTTCTAACGATCTCTTGTTCAACATTTGCCCACGATTTTTGGCCAATTTCAAGCAGTGGTTGCAATAACGATCACAATCAGATAATACCACCACAGTGTCTCTGTTTTGCAGCTTTTTGATGTTGTCAGAAGTTAGATCTTTCTTGGCTAGGTCCACAGTGGAGATTGGTGTTCATTTCACAGGGAAGTGCCGTGAGAACTCCCGGGTGATCTTTTGTGATAGGTTTTTGTTTTTTATTAATTACAGTTTGTTGTAATGAACATATGGCCAACACAAGGCATGGGGACAGGGACCAAAGCATTTCTCCCTCTTTCCAAGAGTATACAACGCTGATGAAGATAGGTCATTGTTGGGTTCACCTCACTCTTCCTCTGCTTACATTCTGTCCCCCTTCCTTTGCAAGTCCATGCTTAGTGCCAGACCCATCGGAGTCTGATGAAGACATGACATGGCTGTTGGCTTTAATGGCTCATTGTAGTGCTTTGAAGGGGCCTTATCTGCACCATGTTCGGCCTTCTTAAAAGTTATTTCTTACTGCTTTTTTTCCTTCCTGTCGGGAGAAACAGGAGTAGGAAATTGCTCAATATTTTACGTGTGGCCATTTGAGGCAGGTCACAAGAGATTGTTCAAAACTGCTTGTTTAACCACCTGAGTCTAACCACAGTGAAGTTTTAGACCAGTGTTTCTTAAACTGTGTTCCATGGCGCACTCGTGTGCTGCAAGGCAGTGTGCCGCAGAGAACAACAGAATTCAAAATGGCCACCCTTAAAGGGGCAGGCAACCTTTTTTTTCTCAATAAATTTCCCCTGACCCTTTTCTCAATAACTTTCCCCCTGACCCTTCCCTCCCCCAACCTTTTTTTTCTTTCCTCAACAAAAAATCCTTGGTGTTCCTCATAAAAAAAAAATATTGTTTGGTATGCCTCGGTCTTAAAAAGTTTAAGAAACACTGATTTAGACTGAAATTTCCAAAGCTGCCAAAGTGATCGGGACACGAAATTCCATGAAAGTGAATGCCATAGGGAGATGCTAGATTCCCTGACTGACTTTGAAAATCTCCACCTCAAAGTTCAGTTGCTATCTAAAAAGGCATCATCATCCTTCATTTCACAGAGCCCCTGTGGAGAGTGTGTTAGCAGTTGCAGCTCCCTTCTTTACGTGCCTCCTGTTTTTATTTCTAGCTACTGCTTCAGATAAGGGAAATGGAACAATAATCTCTTCTGGCCACACACATGCACTCAGCAATGGAAGCGGGGGCAGAGTTCCCCAGCCTGCGTGTGAGCAGGTGCTATTGCAGGTCAGAGAGCAGAATCCAGGGTGCCTGTTGTCAGGGTGTAGTTTCAGTGGTTGGCTTTTGCCTGTAAAGCCCAATGGCCTGTGGTTTGCTTGCTTGCGAGGCCACCCCTGGGTGGTACGACGACAGCTGCAGGCAGGAGGTTGCTTTCCCTTGATCAGCGGAAAAGGATGATGTCAGGGTGTTTTCCATATTCATCGATTCCAAGGCAAGACGGCACCCCGTACTCACCGTCCTAGTCTGACCTCCTGTTGAGCACAGGCCGATTGTAAATTGTGCGTTGTTTCCTATCCGAATTTGTCGAGGGGCCGCTACCAGCCGTTCAGTCTGCTACCTTCCTCTGCTGGCCTGCAGAGCCCATGATGAAACATTTGTTCCCTGTACAATGTTACTCAAGCCACCGCTCCGCCTTCTCTTTGTTAAATACTATAGAGGGAGCTCCTGGAGTCTACCACAGTGGGGCATGTTTTCCAGTCCTTTAATGATTCTTGTGGCTCTTCTCTGAATTTTCTCAAATGTCTCCGCTTCCTTGAACTGCGGGCATCAGACCTGGACATGGTATTCCAGCAGTGGTCGCACCAGTGACAAACGAAGAGAGAAAATACCCGTGCTGCTCCACTTTCTCTGCCCCCACTAGCTCCGAACGAGCTGTCTGCCAAAGTAGCATGCAGAACTCCTCTGTTATCCTGGGTGTTTTGGAAGGGGCACTGAGGGTACATTTACACAGCAACGTTATTTCAAAAATGTTATTTTGAAATAACTTAGTCCATGTCTACACAGCTGGCAGTTATCTTGAAATAATGTCTGCACTGATTAGGCCTCAGCTGGAGTATTGTGTCCAGTTCTGGGCACCACATTTCATGAAAGACGTGGAGAAATTTGAGAGGGTTCAGAGAAGAGCAACAAGAATGTTTAAAGTTCTAGAGAACATGAGCTATGATGGAAGGCTGAAAGAATTGGGCTTGTTTAGTTTGGAAAGAAGAGGTCTGCGAGGGGACATGTTATCGGTTTTCAAGGATCTAAAAGGGTGTTATAAGGAAGAGGGAGAGGACAAGAAGCAATGGGCTTAAATTGCAGCAAGGGAGGTTTAGGTTGGACATTAGGAAAAACTTCCTATCTGTCAGGCTGGCTAAACACTGGAATAAGTTGCCTAGGGAGGTTGTGGAATCTCCACCACTGGAGATATTTAAGAGCAGGGTGGACAGACATCTACCAGGGATGATCTAGACAGTACCTGGTCCTACCGTGACATCTCGAGGTCCCCTCCAGTTTTAGTGTTCTATGATTCTATGAATGTCGAAATACTGTCAGGCTGGAGGACTTCTTACTCTGACTCCTGTAACCCTCATTGCACAAGGAGTCAGGGAAGTCGGGGGAAGAGTGCTCTAGCTCAAAATAAGTGCTGTGTAGATGCACCCAATTTTGAAATAAGCTGTTTCAAAATAATCTACGCAATTGACATCACTTAACTTGCATAGTTAATTTTGAGTTAAACCTTGCTGTGTAGATGCACCCTGAGTGAATGGGGAGACTTGTTTGTGATTCCTGTATTCAAACTCATCTGTGCATTATGCTGTGATGTCTCCATGCACATACAGCTCCACCCTTTGAAGTGCTCTGTTACATCCCTTTCAATTTCTAAATGGTCATACGTGGCTAGCAGGATTGACATTTTCCTCATGCAGACCCTTTCTTGTCGGTGATGACATAAGAGCTAGGAAAGGCTTCGATTAGCTGCCAGATTTCAGGCTGAGTTGTTAGAAAAACCATTTTTCATTCCTTTAAACTGTAGACATTTTATTTCAGATTCACTGAGAGACCACACACATACCTGCCTGTGCCTCTATGCCTTGGAGAGCCAGACTCTTCAGCTCTGTACAGTATTGATGACTAAGCGAAGGGAGCACTTTCTTCCTCCTGAAATCTGGCCACATGTGGATGCCGAAAGTTAGACAGCTAATCTCTGTACTTAGCCACCCAAATAACTAATCAGAGTTGCATCTGCCCTTACAATGAATAGAGACGGTTGGGCCCGTTATGCCACTTTTCATAGCAAGAGAAAAATCCATCTGGTAAACCTAAGTGCAGTCCCTTCTGAAATGCACGATGAATCTGTCTCTTGATCTCCTCTTGCTCTGATAATTATAATAAATTAATGACCAACTGGTTCTGTTGTCAGCACTTGCCAAAAATGTGTCTCATCTGATCCCAGAGGGTGTGTCTGTGCAGCAGCGCTTAACTCGAAATAAGCTATGCAAATTGAGCGATGTCAATTGTGTAGCTTATTTTGAAATTGGGAGTGTCTACGCAGCACTAATTTCAAAATCGAGCACTCTTCCTCCGACTTCCCTTACTCCTCGTACAATGAGGGTTACAGGAGTTGGAGTATGAAGTCCTCCAGCTTGACAGGATTTTGACACTATTTTGAAATAACTGCCAGCTGTGTAGACACAGACTAAGTTATTTTGAAATAACATTAGTGAATTCGAAATAATGTTGCTGTGTAGACATATCCTGAGAAATTAAAACTTTAATCCTGTCCCAGTTTTAAGACATGAAAAAACCCCTTTCTTTCCAAGGGGAGTGAAAGGTTTCTGCATGTTCTGGGGCAGAGGGGTCTGAGTATTTCTTTTCCAGATTCTCCTGTTCACATGTTCTTTAAAGATTTCATGATTAATCTCTCCAAGGGACAATGGGTCGTATTCAGCACTGTCCAGGTAATATTATGCAATGTGTTTTGAGCTGGAGCAGGGTTGGTTTCCAGAAGAGATGGAATTGAAGGAGGCACTGTCATTAGGGTTGTCAGGTGACTGATTTTCACCCGGACAGTCCGGTATTCCTGGCCCCTGTCTGGTAAAAAAAGTCAGTTTTTCTCAGACAAAAGGCCGGCGGGGACATATTTCCTTTTGCTCAACAAGTTTGGTCTCCTGGGATTTTTTTTGGTTTTGTTTTGTTTTTTGCTGAACAATTTTGGTCCCCTGGTTTTGTTTTGGTTTTCTTGTGCTCAACCAATTTTTTCCTCCGCCATGTTCGGGATTTTTTGTGAAAGTATCTGGCAACACTAGCTGTCATTCAGTAATTAGAGACAAGAGTGGAGGCTAGGAGCCAAGATAGCTTTGGTGCTGACTTCCTACATAGTTGCTTTGGGCAAATCACTTTGCCCCTTTGTAAAGTGTGGATGATGCACCTGTCTTGGGGGTGCGGGGAAGCTGTGCCTCCGAGTGGATGGCACGTAGCCCTGGGATTCTGAAGAGCTGGGTTCTGTTCCTGACTCTGCCACTGACCTGCTAGGTGGCCTGGGGCTAATCAGTTCCCTTTGTGCCTTAGTTTCCTCCTTACCTTCTTTGTGATGCACTTTGCTTTCGACAGGTGAAAAGTCTTATACAAAAATGTTGTGTTATAACTCACAAAGTTCTCCTGATGTTAAAGGGATGACTCACCAAAGCGATGGGCTCCTGACTGCTCACTTTGGTGAGTTTCTTCACAACAGATTTCTCCTCCCCTTCCATCCCAGGCTTTTGTTTGTTCAGGGCACCAGTGAATTTTGAATCCCACCCAGCACCACTGATAAAGCAAAGCTGAAACGCCCCTGTCTATGGCAGGCACCCTGAATGCTATTTGCTCTGGGATCACATTTGCTGCCTGCTCTGTGAGTTGCTTTGAGCAGAGAGAGCCTTTTATGTTTCCCTTGGCAGAGCCTCAGCATGATTTATCACCTTCCTGTTGTCCCAAAAAAAGTTGCAAGATGGAAAATGGTTAAAACAGGCCAGAGAGAGTTGTGGAAATACAGAAATAAATACTGCCTTGACCCAAGAGGAACTTTGACTTTTAATAACAAGAAAATATATCCCTTTACTTTGTGTTATTTTGGCTGCATGTGTCTCGTAATGATTCTTTACCTTCCCTTGCAACCTTTCACCTGATGATTCTAAGCAGCTCCCAAGAATTTCTTAACCAAGCCTCCCAACACCTGTGAAATAAATGATAATTATCCTCTACTGGCTGAGGCTTCACATTGTGGAGTGAGTAAATGACTTGCCCAAGTCACACAGCGATTTAATTGCAGGCTGGGAACAGAGCGGAGTGGTCTTGGCTCTAATACGCTGCGTTAGCTACTACACTCTATTCTCACGAAAACATATGAAAGCTGCTGACCCCTGCTGCACACACGCACATACGAGTACACGGGAACTTGTGCAGACAGTGTATCGGCAATGGCGCTCTCATAGGAAATATTTACAAAAATGTCACGGAACTGGTTTAAAAATCTGTATGCACACACACGTTTAAATACCTCCCTTCCCCTCCCAATGCCGCATGTGACTCTGCGAGTCATTACGACGCTTTCTGGACCTCACGCAGCTCTTCCTCTCAAATGCATCTGTGCTTTATTAATTAACCGTACAAAAGCCACTTGCCGTGTCAGCCAGATGAGTTTGAAGAGATGCTGCTTAGAATAACTAATGCGGCCCTCTGTCCATTGGGCACCGTACTGGATCATTCCCTGCTGACCGTGACCCGGAATGAAATGTAAAGTGGAAGCCTGTCCTTTCAACCTGGTGTTTTTATTTCATCTGGAGCCGCATCTGTGGCGGGGCAGGGGCAGGTGCTGGATTGTGTAGTAGAAGGATGTTTTCCATCAGTCCCTGGGCTAGGGAGAAACTGCTCCTTCCTGGCCTGGCTCGGAGTGGAGAATAGCCGTGATGAGAATCAATATGCTGAAGGCTGCAGTGGCTGCTTTAAATAGCTGCAGAAGAAAACACAAGGGGATTCCAGGCGACTGCTTTGACAGCGTCACAGTCATGTACCCTCAGGCCTCCGCTGCAGAAGGGATGCCTCCCTCAGGTCATGTGGCGATTTGAAAGGAGCCCCTGTAAATGGGATCTCCTGATTTATTTGCAACATGCCTAATATGCTAACACAGTGCGTCCCAGGTAAGGTTAGGATTTTGTCACAGTTCTTTTTGGTAAAGGTCACAGACTGTTGTCAATAAATAGAAACCCATCTGTGACTTTTGCTAAAGATAACAGGGGGTGGGTGCTAATGGGGGTGACTGAAACGAGGGCAGAATGGGATGAGAGATGTGGTAGTGAATGGCTTGAGCACCTCAGAGCTACAGGGCCCCTGCTGGCTGACAGCTCCGGTCCTGCTGCCCTGGGGTTCTGAAGCAGAAAGTATCACGGAGGTCTCTGAACGCCATGGAATCCAGGACTTCTGTGACAGAATCTTATCCTTACCCATAGGACCCTGGGATAGCTCAATGCCCAGAGGAGGTGAGGCCTTAAAAGGCTGTGTTTAGTGCATGACTGCACCACAGATCAGAGACGGATAAAAGAGATGGACAGGAGATGAAGGCGGAAACTTCTAGGAACTGTGCTCTAGAAAACCTGGGAGAAAAGAGAAAACTAAGAAAGTGGCTTTGCCATGGCTTTATCTGGAAGACAGTGCACTTGCAATACTTCCTAGGAAGTTCAGCAGCGAAGGCTTCAACAGAAATATCCAGGGGAAGATGTCATTCTGGGAGAATTGACACAAGGATGGGTTCTTTTATCTACCCAACAGCTTCTTTGGGTCAATAGTATTTGCACTTTTAACTTAAAACAAGATTCCCTGGATATAAGGCCATGGTGGCATATTCTATGGGTGCTTTCCTTTTCAGTATTTTTCTGTGGGCAGAGTGAATAGACCTAACCTTTAGGCTATGTCTATACTACAGCCTTCTTCCACAAAAGCTTATGCAAATGAAGCGCAGAGTAGAATATTGCCACGCTTCATTTGCATAATTAATTAGCAGCCATTTTTGCGCAAGAGGCTTTTTCAGGAAGAACGGCTCTTACTCAAGAGGGGGGTTTTTTTGCGCAAAAAGGAGCCGTCTACACAGCTCCTTTTTGCACAAAAGCCTCTTGCACAAAAACGGCTGCTAATTAATTATGCAAATGAAGCGTGGCGATATTCTGCTCCACACTTCATTTGCATAAGCTTTTGTGGAAGAAGGCTGCAGTTTAGACGTAGCCTCCGTGTGCTGTTGCCCTAGAGACTATAGGTTCCAATCCAGCTTGGGGCCACCCAGGGGGAATGATCTGGTGGGTGTTCACCCATATTGCAAAATGATGCAGTTGTGAGTTTGAGATCAGAATGGTGGTGCATTAGCAGAGCTCCTTGGGAGCCCAGGCTTGGGATAGCAGGTGTGTTCGTGTCAGGGAGGGCAGAGCAGTGGGGAGCAAACTTATCTAACACCTGGCTGACCTATCCTACTCCATCGAGCACTATTCATCCTTCACTTCCGAGAACACAGTGTAAGAGACAGACCTGCCTTTGAAATCTCCATAAGTGGGAAAGAGATTAGAAAATCCTTCTCGGCTGTGTGAGAACACACCAGCATGCGCTGGGCAGCACCCGGCTCTTGGCAATTCATTACGAGGCATTGCTAAGGGAAAGCAAAATGCAAACTTGCAGCGAGAGGCAGTCGTTTTGAAGTATGTCGAAGCTCAGCGCGTTTCTACAGATTTGATAGAAAATCTCCTTAAATGGAAAAACTGGCTGTCAACTGCGGTAAAGCATCAGTCACTAATTATCCCATGTGTTCACCCCCATTTCAGTCTTCAGTGCTCTGTGTACACACTCTGCGACTTACAGGCTGCCGCCTTCTCACCCAGTCCCTGGTGCATTGAAAGGCCCCATTATAAACAAGGGGATTTCTTAGTCTCCTGTAGGTGATGTTTTGTTAAAAGTGTGGCTTGAATTTTGTGGTGATGAAATGTGCCCGACTGATGAGCTCAGAGAATTAGCTCTGTGCCCATGGTGTAGCACAGTGCATGCGCGTCAGCCTGCCACTTCCCATCCTGTCCCCTGCTGCTCTGCTGATATACCTAGACTCTACCTTGCATGGTGTCAAGTATCAGAGGGGTAGCCGTGTTAGTCTGAATCTGCAAAAGCGGCGAGGAGTCCTGCGGCACCTTATAGACTAACCGAAGTGTTTGGGTCTTTGCCCACGAAAGCTTATGCTCCAAACACTTCGGTTAGTCTATAAGGTGCCACAGGACTCCTCGCCGCTTTTTCTAGACTCTACCATGACCAGTGTCAGAAGATGAGAGGGGAGTGCAGGCCTCCATGGACCATTTACCCCTTGCAGAGCCTGCTAGCTAGGGCTACAGCTACACTACGAACTTTTTCCAGAAGAGGAAATGCAAATGGAGTGCTCATTTGCATATCTCACGCTCTCATTTTGCCAAAGAGGTTTTTGTGCAAAAAAGTTCTGTGTAGACAGCGCCTTTTTGCACAAATCCCTTCTTCCAATTTTTGAGGAAGACGGGATCTTGCGCAAAAGGGGTTTTTTTTGCGCAAAAAGGCGCTGTCTACGCAGTGCTTTTTTGCACAAAAACCTCTTCCGCAAAAAGGATTAGAAGAGAATATGCAACTGAGAGTGCGAGATATGCAAATGAGCGCTCCATTTGCATTTCCTCTTCCGGAAAAAGTTCTGAGTTTAGCCGTAGCCTAGGAGACCCATTCGAGGCCTTTGCAAGAAAGGTCTATAAAGTGCAAAGTACCATGCTTAGGAAGGAAAAAAAAATCAGTTGTACGGATACTAACTGGGGAATAACGGGGCAGGCGGTAATACAGCCGAAAAGGAGCCAAGGATAGTTATCATGGATCACAAACTGAATGAGTCAACAATGGGATATACCTCATGAGAGGTAACTGTCCTGCTCCACTTGGCACTGGTGAGGCCTCGGAGAAGTGGGTCTAGTTCCGGACACCACATTTTAGGAAAGATGTGGACAAACTAGAGGGAGTCCAGAGGAGCACAAAAAAGATAGAAGGTTTAGAAAACCTGATCTGGGAGGGAATGATAAAAATCAGATTATATTTAATCTTGAGCAAAGGAGGCTGAGGAGGGACCTGATAAGTCTTCAAATACATTAAGGGCTATTTTAAAGAGGACACCAATCAGTTTTTCTCCATCCACTGAAGGCAAGACAAGGAGTAATGCGCTTAATCTGCAGCAGGGGAGATTTTGGTTAGATATTAGGAAGAACTTTCTAACTATAAAGATAGCTAAATACGGGAAGAGGTTGCCAAGGGAAGCTGTGGATTCCCTGTCCCTGGAAGTTTTTAAGAACAGGTTAGACAACCCCCTGCCAGAAATGGACTTGTTGTACTTGTTGCCTCCATGTGAGACACTGGGTTAGGTGCCTGCTGAGGGCTCTGTTGTTTCAGTTATCCTACGGTGCATTTGGTGATGTCGTTCCAAATCTGAGAAACTGGGCAGAGATCTACCAAGCCCTGAGATGGGAATGCACTGGACAGTGTGTGAATGAAAGAGGAACAGCTTGTATTGTATTTGCAGCAAAAAATATCCCGCATTGTGGGTTTCCTCCATCTGGGAGACCTGAGATTGTTGCGAGGGTGGGATAGATGTCAGTGCCACAGAGACAAATCCATCAGACACGACAGCCAATAAATGAGTATTTCGGCATTTGCATTCTTGTTCTCTGTGGTGTGTGGCTGTTGCCAGCCTTGTGACTCTCTGTTACTCCAGGCCTTCGACATGCCCAGTTGTCCTGCAACGGAGCAGCAAGTCATGGCTGGATTCACATGTCATTTGAGTTGTGGTGTCCTTCTCAGTTCTGGTTTGTTTTTAATTAATCTGTACCTAGGGTGACCATCTGAGAGAAATGACGGGTGCATGAATTCACTGTCTGAGTCTTGTCTCTGAGATTTGCTAACTGAGGGGTGATGCGCCACATCGGGAAGCTCCCAGGGTGCTGTAGTTTGTAGGGTTGCCAGATGGTTTCACAAAAAAGCTGGGAAAAAAATTCTGTTGAGGAAAAAAAAAAAAAAGCCCCGGAATAGGACCAGAGCTGAAATGCTGGCCCCTTTAATTCCCAAGCTGCTCTCCCTGCCCCAGCCAGCATGAGCTGCGCTGCATGTCCCAAGCAGCCTTCCATCGTGTGCCCGAGCCGGGCCATGGGAAAACCAGAAAATACCGGACATTTTAGATGACCGGTATTTTCTGAATATTTTTA
>JANRFK010000867.1:7770045-7788439 GCA_030068395.1 Apalone spinifera | reverse complement strand
AAAGAAGCCTGCAGTCTAGATGTACCCTTAGAGAATTAGTTCTTTTGGGCAGAGAGACTCCTGCTCTCTCTGTGTGTCCATACAGCACTAGTGATGGGGCTACTGCAATACAAATTTTATCATATATTTTAGAAATCATAGAATCATAGAACACTAGAATTGGAAGGGACTTCGAGAGGTCATTGAGTCCAGGCCGCTGCCCTCACAGCAGGATCCAGTACCTTAGACTATCCCTGATAGATGTCTATCTAACCTGCTTTTAAATATCTCCAGAGATGGAGATTCCACAACCTCCCTAGGCAATTTATTCCAGTGTTTAACCAGCCTGATAGTTAGGAAGTTTTTCTAATGTCCAACATACACCCAGTGGCGGCTCGTCAATACAGTGTCTAGGGCACCAAGATAAACACCTGTTGAGGGCTTTGGAGGCGGGGGTGCCGATTGCGTGCCGATCATGCGTTTTGCCTAGGGCACCAGTTGCCAGCAGCTTGTCTAGGGCCGCTTCTGCCTATACCTCCCTTGACAGAAATGTGCATCTGCCCGTCCATCTGTCTGTCCATGAGTCTGTTTGTTCAAGAACTCCTCCTAAAGGGTAAGAGCTAGGATTACCGCATTTGGTGTGTAGCTTCCTCTTATTGTAACTTGAAGCAATGTCGGGATTTGGTTGTGCCAGGATAATGGGACCTGCATGGAATTCAATTGTTTCTCATAAAATGGAAAGGAAGGGGTCTGGTAGTAGAGACCGTTATACTATAGAATGACCACAGGAGGGCAGCATGGGGCCAGAGATGGGGACTGGGACAACTATAACCCCATTGGGCCAGCAGGGGGCGGACAGCTACTTACCATATATTTCAGAGAGTTTATCTGTCTGTGTGTCTGTTCCACAGCCAGGGGATATAGACCCTTCCCCCGGCTGTGCCTGCCACAGCAGCCATGGACAGGCGCTTCTCACATGGCCCCAAGTTGCTGCGGTGAGAGAGGACTGGGGTTGTCCTCTCTCCCTGGGGCAGCCTGCAGACTGAATCCCTCATTCCCAGTCCCACGCCAGAGCAATGATTGAAATGAAGAAAAACAAACCTTTTTTGAGTTCAGGACCTTAGCCACAAACTTCTTATGCCTTTGGGTTTCATTGTGAACATGTTGCTCTCTATTAATCTGCTGACCCTTGTTGGTAATTTACTTGCCCCAATTATCCCAAAAGCAACAAACATGCACAGGAAAGAAGAAGTCAGTGAGTGGGTTTTGAATGTTGTTGCATGTTCTGAGTTGCTGGAGGCTTTGCAGACCCGGCTGCTGTTGCCCAAAGCCACACAGGACAAAGGCGCTGAGTTTCTTTTCTCCGTTTTCTCTGCAGGTGTGTTACTAGACATCCAGCAGCATTTTGGAGTTAAAGACAGTGGGGCTGGCTTGCTACAGACAGGTAAGAGTGTTGCACATTTCCTGGCTGTTTAGTTTCGTTTCCCTTCCTTCTGGGATGTTTTTACGGTTTCTTCAGTAAAGGTCATGCTGTCCTTGCATGAGCATTGGCTTGCCAATTCTCCCTAACTCTGTGGCTGTGTTTCACTTACAGCCAGCAGCGGCTGTGTTTGCAGCATCCAAATTTTCCCTGGCAGTGGGCAGGGCGGGTGGAGCCTGCTACTGCTTGAGCTTGGTGCACATGATGTGGATAGCTTGGTGCACATAGCTTATAGGAACTGAAATGAGGCAAAGAAGTGTCAAGCCACAGTAAGAAGATAGCTGGCTTGGCTTGTATTAGACAGAGCACGGTGTATGCCAGCGAAGGGAAGGGGGGAATGATATGCACCACCGATCGCACTGTGTAGAGAATGTGCTGGTCAGGTAGATTCATAATGTGTAGCACAAGCGAGCATGATGGTATGAAGCCGTTAAGTGTTTTGAAATAAATCTGGCACAGAGAACTGCAGCCATTGGTCCCTCTTAGATCGGTATCCCCTTGGGTTAGGGGATGAAAACAGGAACATTTGACTTTCAAGCCCTTAACTTCAGGTCCTTTTGTCCTTGCATGGAAGTGAGAAGGGGTGTCAAAATCTAAGCCCACTTCCTGTTTGTGTTGCAACCCGGCTGGGTTTGGTCCAACCACAGGGTAAACCCACATGCTCTGACCTCTGGATATAGTGTGGTTTCGATTGACGCTTCGGCTAAGTGGCTGAATTTGGGGGGCAGCCCCAGGTGGATGGTCTGCTTGATTGGGTTGACGGTTTTGCAGAGCAAACGTGATATTAGGGAGAAAGCTGTTTGGGGAAGCTGATGGCACCGTTGTTGGCTGGAGACCTGAAAGGCTGGTGCTACTGCTATGGCATATGGGTTTCTCTGTTTGCTGTCCCTGTTCAGGAGTGCATGTCCCGAGTTGGAATACAGCGTGTTTCTCAGAAAGGAATGGATGGAATCCTGGGACCGTAAGCTCTGTGTTTTATTATTGAGTTTGTACAGCTCCTAGCCCAATGGGGTCCTGGCCTATGATGGGGGCTTCTGGATAATACTGCTATACAAATACAAATAATAACCTCCACTGGGGCTTTTCTAACCCTTTTCTACCTCGGGTGTCGCTCCAGTGGCAGTGGTGGGAATGCCAGTCTGGTAGCCCCCTAGCTAACTGCAAGGAGGTCTGCAGGCTGGCACTAGATCAGGGGTGGCCAACCCATCACAGACGAAGAGCCAAAATAGTGGTCGATATAGCACAAAGAGCCAAGGGAGCAAAACAACAACAAAAACCACCGACGCTGCCCCTTTAAAAGCCGCGTGTGGCCCAAGCAGGCTTCCTTGGCCGCAGCATCAGATCTCGCTGCACCAAGAGGGAAGTTGTTGAGCAAAAAGAAAAAGAAAAATACCCGCTGCCCCTTTCAGAGCCACGTGTGGCCCAAGCAGGCTTCTGTTGGCCGCAGCGTCAGATCTCGCTGCACCAAGCGGGAAGTTGTTGAGCAAAAAGAAAAAGAAAAAAACCCACTGCCCCTTTCAGAGCCACGTGTGGCCCAAGCAGGCTTCTGTTGGCTGCAGCGTCGGATCTCGCTGCACCAAGCAGCGCCCTACCCATACAAGGAAAAAAAGGTCAGACCAGGGGACCATGAGAAGAGCCACCGGTGCGGGAGCTGCAATTTTTCCTTTGAAGAGCCGCTTGCGAGCCGTGGGTTGGCCGCCCCTGCATTAGATGGCTCCATTTAGAGAGCGATCCTTGCAGCGCACTGTAGGTTAGCAATGATTGGCGGGGATGGAACAGCGTCAGCTAATACAGTTTGCATTCTAAGAACGAGGTGCTCTAGCATCATGGGTACCAGAGCAAATTACCTGCCTTCCCTGGCTCGTTAACACTCTAGCTTGGAAAGGCAGAGTTCAGTCACGCTGGCGTGCAGGACATGCGTTGGGAACAGAAGGACTGAACTTCACAAATGTGACTAATTAGAAGTGGTCTCAGTCTCTTATGCCCAAGTGGCACTGGGTGTCTGTCTGGCCCTCCTGTACAGAGTTATTTTTATGTATTTGGCTCTGAGAGCCTCAACTCGGTTAGACACAGAGCAACTCCAATAAAACTCTGGCAGAAAACAGCACCCTCCAAAGCCAATATTTAATCTTCACTCCCTTTGCTGGGGGAGAAGCGTTTACAGATTACTTGCAGGTAGCAAGTATAGGAAGAGCCAGGCTCCTTGAAGACAGCTCGTCTTTTAATTGTGAGACGTAGTAGTATTGATTTCTGTAGCAGAACAGGCGGGCTGTCAGAAAACACCATTTCGATGTCACAGCCCTTTCCCGGATTGGGGGATTACTCACTGGTGGGAATGCAGCAGGCTTTGTCAGCAGCCAAATGTTGCTTTGGCAAAGGAATTGCTTCTCGTTCTTTGCTGCTCTGAAAGTTGTTTCTGCCACTCGGATGACTGATCAGTGTCCTACCTGTCACAAATTGGTGGTCGGGCCAGTTCCTAGTGTCTTTGTGCCTCGGTAGTGCCTCCGCTCCAAGGATTTAAAAACACAGTGGCGGGCCGATCCTGCCATTTTGACGTGGGTTGAGTAACCCGTGAGTATTCTCACTAGGTGACTAGGACTGCTCACCGAGTACAAATGGGGAAAATTGAGGCATAAAGCTAAAGTGACTTGACCAAAGTTGCACAGGAAAACTGCAGTAGAGACCGGAGTAGAACTTGCACCTCCTTGTCCTCTCCCTTAAACTCATTACTTCAGCCGTCCTCTGTCAAAGAGTGAAAAGGCCTTAGGGTACGTCTACACAGCAACATTATTTTGAAATAACTTAGTCCGTGTCTACACAGCCGGCAGTTATTTTGACATAATGTTGAAATCCTGTCGAGCTGGAGGACTTCTTACTCCGACTCCTGTAACCTTCATTGTACGAGGAGTAAGGGAAGTCGGAGGAAGAGTGCTCTCTTTTGAAGTAAGTGCTGTGTAGACTCTCCCAATTTTGAAATAAGCTATTTCGCAATAAGATACGCAATTGATGTCGCTCAGTTTGCGTCGCTTATTTTGAGTTAAGCCCTGGGTAGACGCACCCTTGGAGACAGAAATATCCTGGAATGCCCCAGCAGTGGTCCCCTCCAGTCAGTAATGTGGAGAAAAAAGCTGCCCATCTTGTTCCTGCCCTAAGAATAAGGGGAGGATTTCCGTTTTCAGGGTCGTTAATCCTGCATTTTAATGAGGAAGAAATTAATTTAAAACCTCCGTTACATGGAGGAATAAAAATAAGAAGACATCCTTTGTTAGTTCTTAACACTCCTCAAATAATGAAGCTAATTTCTCATAAAAAAAAACTTTCAGCCGTTTAGCCAACCAGACAAAATGCTGAAGAAGGTTGTTTGGGATGCGATGGGATTGCAAACCCTGAGGAGAAAGAAAAGAAACCCTTCCAAGGCAAGCCATATGCTCCTGAATTCATACACTCATCACCACACGCGCAAACTGTCTCACAAATCGCTCTGTCTAAACACATCAGAACTGACTTGCACTCATTCTCAGTTTCTAGGCCCAAATGTTTCTGGATAACACAGGTGCCTGCTAGCCTGTCAGGGAAGAGAGGAAACCTGAGTTGTGTTATATTTTTTTGTGCTAATTAGGACTTCATGTGCATACCAGATCTACAACATAAGCTGCTCTGAGGAGCATGTAACTCCTCATGTGGCAAAATCCCCTGAATTCTAATGCCTCCGCCGTCAAAACGTAGTAATCTCTGTTAACGAGGACTCTGTGACAGCGAAGGGCATGTTGACAGATGGATCATGATTGCTGCTTGCTCAGTATTTTTGAGTGATAGGCGTGTAACCACATCGACCCCAGAACTTCAATTATCTCCTGATGAGGCTAACATTGAGAGTTGAGTCTTTTTCTTTTTAAAGCGCTGCATGCACTTGCTGCTGTGTAAATAATATTAATTTGTGCTGAATTATCCTCCAGGCTTGTGCATGCGTGTTGCTCCATGTGGGTTTTTTATCTTGCGGTTTCTTTCGTTTCCCAACTGTAGCTTTTGTTGTGTAGAGCGTGGCTAAGGCGGGCTGATATTGAGATGTGCTGTCGGGTTCCCGTGGCTAGTGGAGCCAGGGCAGCTGTGACCAGTCCATATGATTGTTATAAGCCATGCCACGCAACAGGTGATTCCATGGTGAAGGGTTGTGAACGAGGTAGGACTGGAAAAACGCATGGGGCAGGGAGAAACTCCTGGAGTTCACAAGCCTCAGAAATGGAGAAGAGAGGGGGAATTAGGTTTATAAAGCTGGTTCAAATGGTCTGTTGCGGTTAAAAGAAAACCCTGAACCCTGTTTTTAAAACTCACATTTCTAGAGTATGTCTGCATTGCAGGTAGACCCCTGTGAGTGCCCATACAAACCGATGCAACCTCCCGGGACTTGGGGCTGTTGAAGTGGCTTATGATGGCACATCAGTGCTGCTGGCGTGGATGGTTTACACTGGCCGGAGAGCACTCTCCTGTTGACTTCCCTGCTCCAGCCCCTGCAAGTGGCAGTCGCTCTGGCGGCAGGATTGCTTCTCCCGCTGATAGAGCTGGCCTGCTTAGGTCCATGTTATGTTGTTCAGGCAGCGGCTGCTTGGCTCTGCCTTCGAGTGACATAATGTACACGGATGTAGGAGGCAGTGTGCACACAGCCTCAGCCCCCAGGCCCGAGTCACCCGGCCTGGGCCCGCCGCTGGTTTCGCATTGCAGTGTAGACCTACCCGAAAATTGAAACCTTCGGGGTGAAGGGAACCCAGTACTGACACGCCGACCTGCATGAATGGTTGCTCTGTACTACACTGGCCTGACGATTAAAAAAAATCTCTTCTTGCTTCAGTCTGACCCTTGGTTTCTCACGCTGCCCGCTCGCCTTTCTTCCCCACATGGGACTGATTTCCTCTTTGCCCTTTTCCTGTCTCTCTTGAGCGGAACGTAGAACTGATGCTGGTGGTACCTGTCTCATGCACTGCTTCCTCGGCAGAGCCCGGAGTGCTTTACAAGCCAGGGCAAATGATGCTGGCTCGTTTTTAAAATGGCAAACGGGGGACACTCAGGAGGGAGGCAGGTGTCCATGGTAACACAGTAGGCTGGGGCGAGGGGGAGAGCAGAACCAGAAATAGCTCCCGGGGCCAGCTTTTGAACGCAGGACATTTGACTGGATTCAAAATTGGACCCAATGAGATTCCTCAATGAGCACCATTCTATTCCAACCCGAGAGAGTCCAAGCGCTGAGCATGACCGAGGGAAGGCATGTGGACCCAGTGCATTTCAGTACTGTGATCTGTTTGAACAGAGACTGTGAAGAGGGGTGAGAAGCAATAACAGTGGCTATCTTAAGGAAGGCGTTGGTAATATCAGAAGAGGAAGTCCTGCTATCCCAAAGCCAGACGGATGGGGTCAGGAACAAGCGGAGGAAGGGAAGGGAGTAGCCTGAAAGGGCTCACAACAGGAAACAACGCCTCACTGGCGTGTGTGCAGAGGTCACACAGTCCCCACCCCTGGATTTTGTTCCATCGGTAGCTTTCCAAAGAGTCTGTGATGGCGAGGTGTTTCCAGGTGTTCATTCAGGACTTGACCAGGGCTCATGGTGCCCTACGTATACTGAGAACAGTTCTGTTGTCTATAATACATTGCTTTTACATGGCATATGTCATCACAGGGAATCCCAAGGTACTTTTTTTAGGCTCTTACCTTTTGCAGTAAATACATAAATAAACCTAACCAAAAAACGGGTTTTTTTCTGCCCTAATTTTTTTCACACTCATTCATTCTCTCCAAGCACAACCCTGTAGTTTTGCAAAGCTCTCTGTGGGGTAACATACTGTAATGTGGAAACGCTAAGCAACCATACTCAGATCTTTGTGACAAGCGGTCAGCCTTCCTCAGTGATTTCCAGTCACATCCAAGTGTTTCGGTGTTGGTGGTCGAGGTGGGAGTTTGATCCAATAGGTGTCATTCTTTCCCCTGTTTTGGTATGGATTGAGGAGCTCAGCATATTGCTAGGAGCTCTGCGATGCTCAAGATGTCTTTCTGTGACACCTACCAGTCATTGATAATACCATGACTTTTTTTTTTGTAGTTACGGGGATGTCCTGGGTATCTTTCACTTGCGTGACAGTTTTGCCTATCTAAAATTCCTCTTTTGGTTCCACTTGGACGTGGCATTCTTTGGCTCTCATCCTACACTATTGTGTGTGGTAGCTGTGTGCTGTTGATATGTTCTACATCAGAAGTAGCTGCATTTCAGTGCGAGGTGCAGCGGTTCTTTGCACTCCCGCCGCCACGTACATGCACGTAGATTTTATATGCAATTTAAAGGCGTGCCTTTTTCCAGACAAAAGATCGGGGGGGGGGGAGGGTTCAGAAGTGAATTCTACGCTACTTGCCAGAGCAGGATATTCAAAAGCGAACAACCTTCTCCTCAGGTTGAGGAGTGTTATTAACCCGTAGGACCGATTTCTATTTGAACAATAACATGGAACTGCACAGAAGGTGCCCCCTTTGCTTGCACTCACGCCACCCCACTTCTTGCGTCCTGAAGCACATCATCCAGAGCACTTTGCCCTGGCTACTGGAGGAGTCTAAACGAAACTGCACTGAGTTGTAAGTGATGAGTGTGCGAGAGAGAGAGAGCTGTCCCCGAGGAGGTGCCTAAGTGAAACCAGTAGTGAGACATGCTGCAGCTGATAGTGAAGACACACTGTATTTTCAGTGTCTTTAGAGAGCAGTCACAGTTCAGCCCCAGAGGAAATGGGCTCTGTGTCTCCTCCTTGCTTGCCTTCGTTAGAGTGATTGTGGCTGGGTTTGTAATTACTCACGTGTAATGACTTTTATAGGGGACATGGGAAATGAGCTACTAAGGTGAAAAGGGTTATCATAACGTACTGATACTGCATGGGACCTGTGGCTGTTCCTGTTTCCCTTGGTCTGCTAAATTGCGGTTTAGGACTATTTCACCAATAGCATGAGAGAGTTCATACCCAGATAGACTCAGCAGTCTGGGATTTAATACGTAGAGTCTATATTTATGGTTAGAATCACAAGTAGTGGGCTTCGTCATAGATACAGTACTTGGATTAGATCTCAGGTTTTATAACCAGCGTAGCCACTGACTTATTGGGGGCACGTCTAGACTACGTTCTAATTTGGAAAGAGGATATGCAAATTCTGTGGGAATTTGCATACCTTCTTCCGGTCGTTTTTTCGAAAGTGGGTCTTTTGAAAGTGAAAGTAGTCTGGATGCTTTTTTGGGGGGGAAAAAACCCCTTTTTCGAAAAACCGCGTAAACCTCCTTTTTTTAGGAAGAGCGTTTTTTTCAAAAAAGGTTTTTTTTTCTGAAAAAACACCCGCCTCCAGACTGCGTTCACTTTCGAAAGACCCGCTTTCGAAAAAACGATCGGAAGAAGATATGCAAATTTCTGCAGAATTTGCATCTCCTCTTTCGAAATTAGAACGTAGTCTAGACGTGCCCTGGCTGACCTTAGGTAAGTCCCTTCCCCGCTCCATGCCTCAGTTTCCCCATTTGTGAAACAGGCTTTGAGATCTGTGGAGTAAAAGTGAGATAAGACTTAGTGGGCATTATAATAATATTTTATGTCTAATGTCCCTGACTCCTTTATAGTGTCTTCATTATGCTCCAGCCCTACCCTCCGCCTCACTCACCCTGCTGCTGCACGATGAAGTGGGTGGAAGGGAATTCCCTTATAGGAAACCTCAGCAGACAGGGCTAATCAAAAGCTCGGGGCATGGTCAGGCAATGTGCCATGGCCCGGCTGGCAGGGGTTCGCGGCCCGCCACTGGCCCGAGGACCGGCAATTGAGAACTGCTGCCTTAGAGACGAACAAAGCATGTAAATGGTGTCATGCGCTTTCATGGGCGCTACTCACTTCTTCAGATGAAGAAATTGGGAGGTGATCTCTGAGGATATAGCTACATAGCAAAGAAAAGCTTGTGGTCCAGAGTCTTGCAGCCCAGGTCTATTGACTTGGGTTGTGGGTCTAAAAATAGCAGTGTAGACACTGGAGTTTGCTGAGAGCTTCATGCCTGTTTATTCAGCAGGTTGATTGGTGCTGGAGGGTGATACGAACTGTACTAAACCCCTGGCTAGCATCAGATGTCATTGACTCAGACCAGTAAAGAAAGATGGGCATTGTCTGTCTGACATGTGCATTGTCACGGTACGTACTCCTCTGAGGAAGATGGGAAAGTTAGAGGGCAGCCTTGCAAAACAAAATAAACCAAACAGTAAATTCCTCTGTTAAGTTTCTGAGTGACGTGTGACGCATTAGAGAAATCATGTCTGATTGAGCTGCGCTCTGTTAATTCAAGGATTTAGGGCCTGGCTTTTAAAAACTTCCAATTATACAGGTGTCATTGACGGCATTTAGACATTTAACTGCCTGATTGTGCCTGCAAAACAAGTTGTTAGATGCTAAATGGCATAAATTGCACCTGCAGAATTGCTCCTCCAGTAAATTGCAGGCTCAGAATTGGTGGCTGAGTGGAGGACCCTTTAAAAATCAGGCCCTGAAAATAGATTTTCGTTGGGCGGAGGTGAAGGAAAGAGTTAGGGTGATGGGAGGCCATATATGTACTTGGATAGACAGCGTCACCTCATTGACTCATCAGTCTTCCAGGAAAAATTGCACAGACAATCTGGTTACCTGGCTTTGTTTTTCATTTTGAATGGATACTTTTTTTTTTTTACTGGCACCATCTCCCATTAAGGGGCTGCCATCGGTAACCTCTTCTTTGTGTGTGTTCTCAATGTTTAACTTCCAGGGTGCAAGCATTTAACTTCCAGGTGTTGCTGTTGCTGTGGTTTTCAGAATCACAATAAGGGGAGCAGCCCATTTGGTTTCTTTTGGCTTTCGGCTTAGTTGTGTGGGGGCGGGCAGAGGAAAAGTGGAAGGAGGCTGCAGCCTGAGGGACTGTTCTTGACCTCCAGCATAAGGTGAGCCCAGCCTCTGATGTAAGGTTACTGCCCTGCGGCTCTTGGTTTGGTTGATCACTGTGCCTGAGCTGGGAATGCTCGGCTCCCAGGGACAAGTGGGAGACCAGCCTGAAGTGGAGCGGTGTGTCACTGGGGTGGGGGAGAGATCGGAGCATTCTACGTGCTTCTTCCTGTGCTCTGCGGAGCAGCATTTCTAGGGTAAGAGAGAGCACAAGGAGCATCTTTGCTTTCCTCCATTCATGTTAAGCACCAGGACTCCAGCTCCTCCGACCTTCCCGCCTTGGCAATTCCAGCACACAAGCCACGAGCGGGCAGCGCGGGTGACTTGGTATACACTGCCCTTGGCACCGGTGCTTGAGACTGGATTGAGCTGCAGTGGTGCAAATCCCATTTTTTGCCCTAGCGACTTGACGTGATGCAGCATTGCCAGTATCTGGCAGCTCCCCAGTGCAGGCAGCCCTGCGTTCTGTGAAGGCAGACCCACTGCTGTGCCAGCGGACTTTCCCCCAGAAAGTAGGGTTGCCAGGTATCCAGTTTTCGCCCGGACTGTCCATTATTCGGGTCCCCCATCTGGTAAAAAACAACAGAAAATACCGGACATGTGAAATGTCCAGTATTTCCTGTTTCCTTTGGACAGAAGCCCGGCAGGAACAATTTCCCCCTGCCATATCTGGCGGGGGAGTGAGGAGTGCGGGGCCATTTAAAGGCGCAGCACCTTTTTTTTTTTCTTAACAACTTTGGTCTCCCCCTTTTTTTTTTTCTCAACACAATTTTTTCCCGGTGTTTGGGGGGTTTTTTGGGCTGGGGTGTGTTTGCTATTTTTTGTTAAACCATCTGGCAACCCTACCAGGAAGGGCGAATTGCTGGGGACCAGTCATTACCGGCTCTCTGCCTGGCTGACGCACATGCTGCATTTTGTGGTGGACCTGACGGAATGTGCTGCGGGGTGATGCTGTATCCTTGTTAAGGTTCAGCGGTGTGTGAGCCACACTCTATGCCCCTCCCCCTGCACGAAGCTCTGCTTTGCCCACAGGAATCACAGAGCAGAGGAAACCCTCACCCATATTCCACTCTTTCCTCTTATAGAGCACCCTGGCCAGAGCAGGATGTGGCCCTGAATTTCTCTTGCCTTCTTATATAAGCACCACGGTCATCAGGAATGCTCCCAGGATGGGGAAACCTCAAAAGGTTCCGTTTGGTTTGGATGTTGATCTGAGCAGCTGGAGTCTGCGGACTGGAGTAGAAATCACGTGTGAGCAGCCGCTGGCTGTGTCTTGGCATGACCAGTTCTGGTTGTGGCACAGATCGGAAGGAAATGCTTCTGAAAAGCATGAGAGTTCCGAGTTAAACATGGGGCAGTGAGCGGGGAAAAGGGGAAGGGATGTTCCTGGCCCCCAAACGAGTCTGTCCACCCCAGGCATGAATTAATGTGTGGGAATGTTGGGATCTGAGGCTGTGAAGTTGTATGATGCTAGTAGTGCGAGTTCCTTTGATTGAGGTAGAGTGCGGAGGGCAGAGGGAGGCTTTGCAACCTTGTATAGTATGAGTTGGTTCAATACAGTGGTACCCTTGGATGTGCGATTTGAAGTTCGGTTCAACTGGTGCTTCTCTAATGGGAAATCCTACTCAGCCAGCTGATGGGAACGATAAAAATGTCATTCCAGGGCACTGAATTTAAACTGTTTGTTCGAGTCTCAGAAGGGAGCCATGTGAGTCTGTATCTGCAAAAACCACCAGGAGTCCTGTGATGCCTTAGAGACTAACCGATTTATTAGGGCGTAAACTTTCGTGGGTAAAACCCACTTCATCAGATATGTTGGAGTTGAAGTAACAAAGGCAGGGGTATATACAAGGAAGAAGTTGCTTGTTGCTAATCAAGTCAGGGGGAAGTGGCTTGTTCCCAGCATTGGATATGGAGATGTGAATATCCAGAGAGGGGAAATTGCCTTTGTAGTGCGTTAACCAGTTGAGATCCTTATTCGGTCCTAAGTTGATTGTGTGGAATTTGCAAATTAATTTCAGTTCAGCTGCCTCCTTTAATAATAGGGTTTTGAAATTCTTTTGTAGAAGGATGGCTACTTTCAGATCCATTGCTGAATGTCCAGAGAGGTTAAAGTGTTCCCCTCCAGGTTTATGTGTGTTACCATTCCTGATATCTTGCTTATTCAAGATGTCCACATATATATTTGGGCTCCTCTGTTTTTGCAGGGCCAGAACCTCACAGTGGCCATGCCCACTGGGTCTAACTCTCCACAGTAGCCCCTTACGTTTCCGATCTTGGTGTGCAAATATCATTTGCATTCAATCCCCATGGTTTGTGAGTGGGGCTCGAATGAGGGCACCCAAAGCTAAACACCGAGCTAAAACCTCTTTGATAACCTGGCGTTGCTACTCACTCCAAGGACAGCAAGGCTAACTCTGCTGATGTGTACACCTAGCCACTATGTGCTTAGAGGTCTCCCATCCAGAGAGGAGGAGCCTGATACAATAGGGCAATAAAAAAAGCAGAGAGAACAGGTTTCCCTGGGAAACCTATGGCCAAATCGGCCCTCACTCTGGCCGAGGATTTTATCTGATGCTAGAGGCGATAATGCAGAACGTTACACAACAAAATGCTGAATTCACACTAAATGCTCCCCAGTGAGATATGCCTGTGAGCTCGCTAACTGTGCTTACAATGGCTCGGATAATACAGTACATCTCATGCGTACGTGCTGAGAAAACACTCGCGTATTGAAAATACCCCTGGTTTTCTGCTGGTTTTTTTTTAACAATGGTGTCTAGTGAATGGTGTATGGGTGAAAGGTGCTGGATTGGCAGCCCAAAAGATTAGGCCCCTCACTTTGACCACAGGAAGGATAAAGTGCTGGCAAGCAGCAGGACAAGTTCCCTGCACAGATTCAGTATGCATTGGTCCATTTGACCCTTGGCCACTGCCTGCAGACAGCTGTTCCCGAAGGAATGGGACCGACGGGGCTGCAGGCACAAACTCATTTCAGTTGAGCTACTGAGCACTGATCAGTTGGCATTACTTTTATCCACAGCATACTGAGTCCTCATTGAAACAAGCAATCTGGAAGTGATGGGCTCCTTAATCAGGTAACAATCTCTGGAGCCATCCAGTGCCTTTAAAAAAAAAAAAAAAGCAAAGCATTTGCATCAGTGTCACGGGTAAGGTGCAAGTCTGTGTTGCATTTGCAACCTTACACTCTCCAATAGTTTGCACTTGGCTTTTCTTTTTCGTTTGGCAGTGCTAATTCTGTAAATGGATCATAACAGTCAGAATTACTCTCCTAAATATGGGGACACGTGTCACGAGAATAATAGCCTTCTATGGCCACTGGAATCGCTGGTAGTAGGGATGTTAAATATCGGTTAATTGAATAGTCGATTAACATCATGAATTCTTTTGGTTATTCAACTATTCTGTAGTCCCCAGGGATGAGGCGAGCAACCAGTGTGCTCTGGCCCTGTTCCCGAGGAGCCCCCTGCCACTCCGCACTCCTGCCTCTGTATCAGAGGCAGCAGTGTGGGGTGCCAGGCCGGAGCTGGTCCGCGAGGAGAGCCAGTTTAAAAACCAGCTTCCCTCACGGACTAGCTGCCTATCGCTCCACACTGCTGCCTCTGATACAGCCCTTGTCCAGGGGGGATGTTTAAGCTCCCGGACCCAGCGTGAGCTGGAACTGAGCCAGGCTGCCTGCCTGCCTGGCTCCTAACACACTGTAAATGCAGAGCCACAGCGGGGGTAGGTCCCAGACCTGGTGAAAGCCGGGACTTAGTTGGGCTGCTGGTCAGCCTGCTAAAAAAATTTACTGGTGAGGAGTGGGGGAATGCATGTGGTCTGTAGTGTTAACCTATACGCTTTTTCTTATTGGTTAATTGACTATACCATTACATCTCTAGTTGTTAGCCTTGATCTTATCTAGAAGCCATGGAGTGTATCTAGAGATGTTCCTAAGTTGCCTAGTTCAGCTCCAACCTTGGTACCAACTTTCCCCAAAACGGAGAGTTGGGGTTTTGCTAATACACTGATGCCACTTGGCTTTTAACATGAAGGTCCTCTTATGACTCAGTAGTGATCAGTGCAAATCCCCTCTTTAACGGGGATGGTTTGTTTTTCATTCAAGTTCATCTGAACCCAGGGATGTGTCACTGTTTAACGACTCACCTGAGGGAATTGGCCCCAGCCCGTGTGAACAGGTTGCTGTATAACCGTACAAGGCAACATACTCCCTAACAGTTGCCAGGGAAATGTCGCTGGTGAATAATTTCTGTGGAGTAGCACCAGTCACTTACAAATGTAAGACAGATGCTTCTTTGTAACCTCCATAATCCTTCTGCATTGTCTGGCGAAGCTGACTTGTGAGCAACGGTGGTTTATTTGTGGCTTGTGAGCATTGTTTGGGCAGCCCTTTGTCCTGTGATTCATAATTGCAAACTACAGCCCATTGCCAGCATTGCTTTGTATTCACCTGCAAAAGACGCAGCAAAAGGTCGCTAGCTGTTTGGAGAAACAGATCAGCAAAACCACGGCAATAGACCTCAGGAGGAGGAGAGATTCCTTTGGCTGTTGTGGATATGCTGCACCGAATGATGGAACTGGTTATCTTTCTTGGGTGTCGATGGCTTCTAGTCTGATGTTCAGGTGTCACCTTTCTAAATTTGAATCCCAGCAATAATAATGACTCCCTCTGGGGTTACGGCCAAGTACTATAGGTCCTAATGCTGTAAAGGCTGTGGAAGGCACTCACCTGCTGTTGAAGTCAGTGAGAGCTGAGGGCGCCATACACTGCACTGGACTGGGTTGGAACTCAGCTGTCTCACTTACTTCCCTCCTAAGTGGGGTGTAGGAGTCATTGGTTGATGAATGGAAAGTCAAATATTGAAGCTTAGTTATCACAGTGGTAGATGGCTTAGAAATAACTAAGGGCGCGTCTACACTGCACCGTTATTTCGAGATAACTAGTGTTATTTTGAAATAGCTATGCGAGCGCCTACACAGCCATTCCATTATTTTGAAATAATTTCAAAATAAGGGACAGCTTATTTCGAAATCTGTAAACCTCATTCTACGAGGAATAACGCCTATTCCAAAATAGCTATTTTGAAATAAGGCCTGTGTAGACGTGCCACTGCTGCTATTTCGAAATAGCCCCTCACTAGGGCCATTCTCAGTTTTTCCTCCCCAGTGCCTCCTGGGGCTCTAAAATGAGATAGCGCGTCTACATTAGGGAAGCCTGTCTCAGACTAATTTTGAGGCTTCCCTGCAGTGTAGACGTGCTATTTTGAAATAAGCTATTTCGGAATCACTATTTTGAAATAGCCATGCAGTGTAGATGTATCCAAAGGAAATGTCTATGCTATGTAGCTTTTAGCACCAAGGCTGTGTCGACACAGCCCTGCTGCTAAAAGTCAGAGCATTCAAATGCTGTTTGTTGGCAATTTGCTATATACTTCCACCCCCTCTGAGTGGTTTTGTTGGCAGGAGGATGCTTCTGCCGACAAAGCAGCGATGACAATTTTGTCATTCCCATGGTGGGGGGGTTTAAGCACCAATGAACGACAAAAGTTTTGTCCATCAAGTGCAAGTGTAGACATGGCCTAACTGAGAGTGTCGCTAGAGATGTGGTGTGTGTTATTTTATTACAAGAGAAAAGCCCCCACGGTGACTACAAAGATCCCAGAGCTTTGGCTCATATTTTGAGTCAAGAATTGAATTTGCCGTATGCCGTACCTGAACTCCTCTTTGAGTAAAGCAGGCATATATTGTAAATGTGTCTGAGCAGCCAGGCAGATTAATTCTTTCCTAGCCCTTGCAGGTATCTGCTGGGGCAGATGCTGTCAAGAATAAATAAGAATTGTTTCTGGAGCAGTGCATGTGGAGTGACTGGAAGATCATAACAGCTGGGGAAATAAAATCAGTGAGAATAAATTCAGGGTAGGGGATAAATTCCAGTGCAGATCGTCTCTTGTCAGCTTTGCAGAGTCCTGTAGCACCTTAGAGACTCATAAATATATATGTAGTATCACGAGCTTTCCTGGGCAAAACTTACTTCCTCAGATGAGCAGAGTCAAGGAATTGGTGGTTCATAATGAAACTAGACACCACGTTCATTTGTGCTCGAGACATTCTTGGCTAACACATCTAGCTCAGCTCACCAGTCCCTTGCTCTTATATAAACTCCCCCACTGTCTCCGTGTCCCTTCTCAGACCCCAATCGCTCACTTCCCTGGAGCTGCTGTACGTTTGCTCACCTTCAAATACCCAAGGGGGTGTGATGGTGACATGCACAATGACCAGGGGTTTGGAGAAAGTGGAGTGGGTGCTTCTGTTCAGCCTCTCTCATGATAGCACAAAAAGGGGACATTCAGTGGAGCTGTAAGGTGACACATACAAAGCCGATTAAAGGAGAGAACATTTTTTTCCCACACAAACGATGGGCCTGTGGAACCCACTGCCACAAGCAACATCATTGAGGCCAAGAGTGTGGTGGAAATGTTAAAAAAAAACCCACAACAACCCAGAGGCTGAACATTTAGAAGGATAATCGAGTTCTAACAGTAAACATTAAAATGAATAAACAAGAGTTTTTGGAAGGAAGGTAAACCCTCATGCTTCGGAGCAGGAGTCAGCCTGGAACTAATGGGCTGTAGGAGGCAGTTCCCTGTAGGAAAGCTGTCCCTAAACAGCAGGGTTTTTTGCACCTTCCTCTGAAACGATTGGCGATTATCAGTGGAGTAAATGAAATGAATGCGTGGAATCACAGTCCGGTTTCTAACGTATGCGAGGCATTCAAATCCCAAACACTGTAATTGAACTAGGCACTGACTCTGGATGGCCACAAAGGCAGGCCATTGAACAGGGAATCTGAAATCCCCTCTGTCCTCGGTAATGAACCCTTACTGGTACGGGCAGCCGGGGGGAATATGTGTCTGACTTTTCTCAATGAAAGGAGGAGTGAGGTACTAAAAAAAAAAATCGCATGTAGAGAAGTGAGCCAAAATCCCAGGCATTGAACAATAGCAATTACCCACAATTGCTTTTACATCCACATCGCCTGTGGAATTTAATGTAAAATAGAATTCTAGAACTGGAAGGGCCCTCGAGAGGTCATCAAGTCCAGTCCCCTGCCCTCACGGCAGGACCAAGCACCATCAAGATCAGTGTTTCTTAAACTGTGTTCCGTAGCACACCAGTGTGCCGCAAGGCAGTCGGAGACGAGCCGCAGAGAACAACAGAATTCAAAATGGCCACCCGTAAAGGGGCAGGCGACCTTTTTTTTCCTCAATAACTTCCTCCCAACTCTTTTTTTCTCAATAACTTTCCTCGCAACCCTTCCCCGGCCCCAACCTTTTTTTTTTTTTTCTAAACAAAAAATCCGTGGTGTTCCTCATAAAAAAAAATTGTTTGGTGTTCCTCGGTCTTAAAAACTTTAAGACACATTGATCTAGATCATCCCTGATATGTGTCTATCTAACCTGCTCTTAAATATCTCCAGTGATGGAGATTCCACAGCCTCCCTGGGCAATTTATTCCAGTGTTTAACCACCCTGACAATTAGAAAGTTTTTCCAAATGTCTAACCTAAACCTCCCTTGCTGCAATTTAAGCCCATTGCTTCTTGTCGTATCCTCAGAGGCCAAGGAGAACAATTTTTCTCCTTCCTTCTTATAACACCCTTTTAGACACTTGAAAACTGCTATCATGTAGGGTTGCCAGGTGTCTGATATTGACCTAAAATGTCCTGTATTTTCTGATTTTTTTTCCCTGCCAGGAGGCGAAAATACCGGACACCTGGCAATCCTACAAACACTCAGCAACTGGGCCCAGCCTCTGGGCTGCCCCAGCTTACCTGGTTCTGCAGGGGAGTTGTCTTCTGGCTCGGAGCAGGAAAACAAGATGGCCACCGGCAAAAAGCCTTAAAGGCATTTCTTAAAGGGGCCATGCTGGTTTTTTTTTTTTTTTTTTTTTTT
>JANRFK010000867.1:7709804-7734903 GCA_030068395.1 Apalone spinifera | reverse complement strand
TCTGATGGTGGAGGGAAGGTGAAGCGCACTGAAAGCTACTTCTCTGAAATATACCTAAGCTTGGAAGGAATGCATTTTTATAAACGATGATATCGCCAAACCCACACAAACTGATAAAAAAAAATAGCTCCTTTCATAATCACTGAAATTTGCAGAAAGACAAAGTAAGAGGTATACTTTAGTATGTGATATTGACGATTTGTGTTTCCATGGTTATAAAGCTTTACATTTTTGAATCTCAATAGCAGCTGTCATTAGCTGACTATTATTTGACCTCCTTATTGTTTGGCCCCTCCCATAATTTCCCACAACTGAGAAAATTTAACTCTTTAAACAAATTAAACATGCTTAAAATAAACAATGATAGTAGCTGCTGAAATTATTTTAAAAAATACATTTTGCCGAGCTTAAATATACCAAGTGGGAACAGAAGCAGCAGCTGCAGTGAAAGCTTCCTTAGGCCACTCTGTGACTGACTCATGTCTGAGAAGGAGAGGTGATTGCTAGTGGGGAGATGGTTGTTTATAACTGCACGTGCCAAGGAAGTGCCCATCGCCCCAGCCTCTATAGGTGTGTCTAGACTACTGAGGTTTCTTTCGAAAAAAGTGGCCTTTTTTCAAAAAAACTTCACCTGCATTTAGACTGACATTGCGTTCTTTCAAACTTAAATAGAAAGAATGTGGTGGCTTTTTCGATATTGGTAAACCTACTTTTGCCAGGAAGAACGCCTTTTTTCGAAAGAGCTCTTTTGAAAAAAGGTGTTCTTGAACGCAAACAGGGCTTTTTCGAAAGAGAGCGTCCAGATTGCCTAGGTGTTCTCTTTCGAAAAATTAGATCGCTTTTTCAAAACCCTTGTGGCTGTCTAGACGATCTTTTTTGAAAGAGGCTTGTAGTCTAGACCAGTGTTTCTCAACCTTTTTTTATAAAGTATCCCTTTTAAAAAAAATGTAAGTACCCCCAGTACCGACAGCTTTCAGACACCACAACATTTTTTTCTACCATTTCAACACATTTGTTTAAACAACTTAATCGTCGCCGGGCAGGCGATGAAATTTTTGGGTGTAAAAAGTACAAAAATTATAAAGCACTGTAAAACTTGAAACAAAAATTCAGTTTTCTCCAGATTTCAGTTGTGTTGATGTACCCCCCCAGACTTCTCTTGAGTACCCCTAAGGGTATTCATACCACTGGTTGAGAAACAGTGGTCCAGACGTACCCCAAGTGCCCTTGCAAATCTAAGACAAAGAAGTGAATGCTGGTAATTCGTAACTGCATCTGTGATGATAACGCATAGCCTCAAACTGGCCACACTCACCCCACCATACCCCTCCTTCAGATTAATCAGCAACAGCCACCACTACAAATTACATGGATTTATGACTATGCCACAGCCAGTTAATGAGATGGGAATACCTTCTACACAAAGGTCTCCCAGAGAGCTATGCAAATTGCGTAACTTATTTCGAGGTAATTTAGAAATAAAGCGCTATTCCGACAAGTCCCTTAACCCTCGTGGAACGAGGGTTACAGGGATGCTGGAATAGCATGTCCGTTATTTTGAAATCAATTTTGAAATAAGAGGCGCGTTTAAACATGTGGAATTGTTATTTCGGAATATTTCCGGTATCCCGAAATAGCCCTGCTGTCTAGACGTAACCTTAGAGACTAACAAAAATATACGTATAGTATCATGAGCTTTCATGGAAAACAGGGCCCACTTCTTCAGATGAGATGATCTTGCGTCCTGGGTAAGCTGATGTTTGGGGATCACCCAGACCAGTGCGGGGTTCTGTCCTTGCAGTCTGCGAGCATAAATGTCCCACCCTGGCTTCCGCTCTGTGCAGGGTGAACGCCAACATCCCTTCTGCCCCTCAGCCTGCTTCCTTTGCTCCTTAATTCCATCTCCCTGAGTTCTTAACTACCACGTACTTGGGCTTTTCCCTTGTGGCTCGTCACCCTCAAAGGAATGACACCTGCATGTCATCAGTACATTCTGTGGGACACAATCCTTACAGTTTATTTAATAGAAAAGTCATTGACTCAGGGGTGAAGCAGGAGAAGCAAATGCATACACACGACACAGAAAATAAATGCAAAGATGCATCTCCAGGTTTTGTACATCTATAAATGCTAAATTTCCTTTTCTAATCCAAGTCACCTCCTGCCTCTGACCACGCTCCCAGCATGCCCCTAGTCTTAGAGGGGAGCAGTCAATCTTTCATGGACAGCACATTGTTTTGATGCTGGCCCTCAGTTTCCGGCTCATCTTCATGGCTCATTCAGACATGTTGTGGGTTGTTTGGATCCAGGATTTTTGTTGTATCCACTATTCGGTGTTGGATTTCTAGCGCCTTTAAAAGTTTTTGCAGTGGTCAGATTAGGAGTTTATCATTAGGGCCATCTCTTCCTGCATGAACACTTGTCACCCCACCAGTCCTGCTGACAGGGGGTAGGGGCAGGGAGCAAAGGTGGCAGTTGCCCCAGGACCCAGTGATTCAAAGGGGCTGAAGTAGCAGCAGGGGTGGCCAGAGCCCTACGTCCTGTAAATCAGTGGCTTTCAAACCGCGGGTCGCACCCCAGAACTGGGGCGTGGAACATCTGGCACTGGGTGTGGTTGCTGTAGGGGGATCAGGTGACCAGTGGGGGTGCTAAGGCAGCTACTTGTCTTCCCTGGCACCACAGACTGCGCTGCACCCCAGAAGTGGCTGGCAACAGGCCCGGCTCCTAGGGGTGGGGGGAGAGTGCACAGGACTCCGTGCACTGCCCCTGCCTGGAGCACTAGCTATTGGCTGAGAACCTGCTGCTGGCTGCTTCTGGGGCACAGCCTGGTCTGCGGTGCCAGGAGAGTCAGCAAGCTGCCTTAGCCCCCCCCCCCCCCCCCCCCCCCCCCCCCCCCCCGCTGACCTGGAGCTGCTCAAGGTAAGCCCCTCCTGCCCCGGCCCCACCCCCCAAAACTGGAGCTCCCTCCCACCCCTAAGCTGTCATCCCCAGCTCCACCCGGGAGCCCACTCGCTACTCATGTTATACTGGGTGGCGGCATCAACGCTTTTCTTCAACTGAGTCATGAGGAAAAAACCCTTGAAAACTGCGGCTTTAAATTGCTGCTGAAGCGCTACATGCTCTGGGCAGCGCTAAAGGCTGGGTGGCCGGGGGGGTTGAGGGATAGGTGGTGTGTGTGTTTCCAGGCAGTGCTAAGGCTGGCCTCTGCCCTGCCGCTTCTAGGAGCATGGAGTTGGTACTCCCCCATCATCACCTGGCCCGGGTTCCATCTTTGCTGGGAAATTGAAAGGAACATTGCTCCCTTTCTCCTGGGGTGTGTCTGTGTATGAGTAAAAATTTGAACGCTGAGTTTAAAGCTGCCAATCCTATTAGTCACCGTGCTGGTACTACAGAAGCACCTTGCTAGTCTGGTTTGCAGCCTGGGTTTGGAACACCTGGGCGAAAGGCCATGATGTGTCAACTTTTAACCATGAGAATCTAACCCAGAAGCTGCTGATAGTTTGGGGGAAACTGTGAATGGAGCACAGCAGAATGTGTTGACTCATCGGATCGCGTGACACTAGGCCTGTTCAACTTGCCAGGCTGACTTCTGTCTCACATGAATGACGACAGCCCCCAGTTTAGTGACTCTCAGCAGTGCACACCCTGGAGCTGAGCCTCCTTTAAAGAAGCTTAATATGGAATCTTTAGGAGGTCAACTCTGTCTAGAAAGAGGAAAATTTTCACAAGGTGCAATTGATGTAGCTATCCGGGTGCAATCCTGTGTGGTGGACAATGTCGCATCCGTGCAAATCATGGATTGCACATGTGCAGTGCACGTAAACTGGGGATTTGCACTAGTGCAGCCACTCGGACGTCGGCAGTGCTTGAAGTGCGCTAGGCCACAGACCCAGCAAATAACATTTCTCCAGCTCCAGCCAGGTTGCCGAGGGGCTCACAGTTCACCATTCTGGGGCGGAGCAGTCACTCGGAGCTGCTGCAGAAGAAGGCAGAGCTCTCCTGCCCCCGCAGTCTCCCATCTACGGAGAACGCCATTCTCCAAGGAGAGGATCAGGAGGAGAACAAGCAGGTTGAAGTGGCCTAGAAGCTGCAGAAGGAACTGATGAGGCTGAGGTGCGGAACTGATGTGGTGATTAGTGGGAACAGGCAGAGCCGGTCTTAGGGGCAGGCAAGCTGAGCGGTCACCTGGGGCCGCCATTTTCAAGGGGCCACATTTCGACCTGACCTCCTGAATTCCCCCCCCCCTTTATTTTCTTGACAAATTTTCCCTGGCAGTTTTTTTGGCAACCCTACGGGCTAACCGCCAAACCGCCAGTTGGTTAGGACTGGCCCTGGGTACAGGCAGTTGTGATGTCACTTCCGTTTCTTTCAAAAATAATAGATCTCCCCTCTACACACTTATTTAGCCCCCACCCTTTTTTTTTTAGTGGTGCAAATTTCCCTAATCTAGATGAATTAATATTTCCTTTGTGTTAGGGGATTCTTTACAGCTGCTTCACATTTAAATGCTTGATGACCCAGGATTCTGGATCACATGGCTCTCTGGGCAGGACTGGTTCTTCGGAGTTTTATACATACTTAGGCAGATTATAGGCTTCTTAGTGGCAACTAATCTCGTAGAGACCCGTGGCCTAATTCCTTTTGTTAACTTATTAAAAGAGAGCGAGAAAGAGGTACGGTCATTATTAGACCTATTAAAACATACATTACTCACTCAATGGCCTGTGCCGCTGGGATAAATGTGTCATTAGGGGCTTCGTTCAAACATGGTTCAAGGCAGTCACATGCCCAGCTTAGTTAAAGGACGCCCTGGCCTGCCGAATTCTGAGGGGATGTGTGAGATCAGGAATCAAAACGGCATGAAGATGTTAACATACGCCTGGTCTGTGTGTGCTATAGAAAATTGCAATGTGATATTTCAGAGTCAAATCACGAAGCCCTCACTGTTGGTTGTGGCTTGCATTGTGCCTGCTTAAAAACAGAGGAAAGATTCAAGCCAGTCTGTCATTTTTAACAAGATTATAGGGCTTGGCAGAATGAGTCAGTCCAGGGACCCCTTAGACCCATGTCCCCTCTCTCTCCATCACCGCCAGGTGCAAGAAATACCAGCAGAGGGCAGTTACAGGTTAGCCTATCCCAAAAGAAAATTCCTTGCCAGCCCCGTTAGAGAACTTAGGCATAAAGACTTATGCTTCTTCCTAATCGTGCATTTAATTATTACGCTGTACAGCCCTGGATTTCCAGCAATGGGATGTGTGAACAAAGCGGTAAGGGCCTGGCCTTCCCTTAAAGCAGGGGTGGGGAACCTTGTGTGGGTCGGGAGCCACTGGCCCATAGAAAAATCAGTCGGGGCCACACACAAAAACCCCTCACTGTGGCTCCCAACTGAGAAGAAGGACACTCCCCACGTTCCCCTCGCACACCAGAGCCTGGGGGAGGTGGGCCAGTCTAGTAGATTTTGTGTGCTCCAGCCCTGTGGTGGGGCACTTGCATGGGCTCCCCAATGTAAGGGGTCCCAGAGCCTCGGGGGGAAGGTCCAGGCACCAGGTTATTTAAAGGTGCCTTCACTTTTTTTTTTTTCTCGACCAATTTTTTTTCTGCCATGTTCGTTTTTTTTTTTAAAGTATCTGGCAACCCTATAAAGAGACTGGAAGAGAAAAGCCAGGTCCATAGTTCCTGACTTGCTGCCAACCACTCTGCTGCCCTGTCTGCATGGTACACCCCATGGTGACGTGGCTGTCAGGGGAGTGTCCAACAAGCATTGCAGAGACACCAGGCCTCTAGCAGCCTTCATCCTTTCTCCACCTTGTCAGCTTGTGGTGCACCTGCTTCGCTCACAATCCTTTGTGGCCTGGAAAAGTCACATAGGGGAAATTCTAGGGGATTATACCATGCGGATTGCCTGCTCCCTCTCCTGCTGTCTGTCCCACCAGGATGGTGCTGCTAGAGCTTTGGCTGGAACTGATATGTGTAGGGCTTGCGAGTGCAGCAGACGGAGGGATGTGGATTTGCTCCCTACATCCACTTCTGGAGGCTGTCCCCTCCTGTGCCAAGGTGTCACTGGTAGTAGACATGATGGGAAGCAGTGGAAAACCCATTCTCATCAGGGTGATCATTAACCTTCATTGAAAAACAGTGTTTGCCTTGCTAGTTCTTCCAGGCCCAAAAATTCCAACAAGGTGTCATCCCTGACTCAGGGGAGAAAAGCACCAAAACCTGGGCTTAATTTGTATGCAGATAAAACATGCCTCGGTGCCGAACATTGACTTAGGCTTTTAGAATCCCCCAGGAGAGTTGGAAGGATTTGCACCGGGGAACAAATTATGGAAGGATTACACTGTAATATCTGGAGGAATAAACTTTGTTCATACCTACCACTCCTGAATGGGACTAACCATTCCCACTCTGCTACTCATGCTGGTCCCAGAGCCAAGTTAGTCCAAGACAGACAGGGTATTTGTCCACTGCTCTGCTCTGGCCACGGGATGTGACAGAAAGGAAAAGTAGCCGAAAGAAAGGGACTCGACCTAGTAGAAACTATCCTCCCCACCCATGTGGAAGAGATGCTGGTTTGAGGTCAGACTTGATGACCAAAGGGGTCCTTTCTGGCCTTTGAAACTATACATACACATGTGTGATATGTCTCTTTATGCATAGTATCTGTGTGGGCTTTCTATTAGTTCATTGTATGATGGGGCCTCTGCACATTTTAGCATAAGAGTTGGGGGGGTGATCGTTTTTGTCTGGGGTTTTATTTGTCTGTGGACAACAGAAAATGCCACCTGGCGAGAGGACCATATTTTACCCTAGGTGGCTAGAGAGCTTTTTCTTTCCACATTGACAAGACAAATGTTACAACATGATGGGTCCCTGTGTTTTAAACATGGAAGATTAAGCTTTGGTTGATACAGCAAAGTGACTTACTGAGTCATATTATCACTTAGGTCCCGAATGGTAGGTACTATCAAAATACCTTCAAGAGGTTTCTCAGCAATATAAATCATGTTTAATCCTGGGGCAGAATACTTGGGATCTGACTGTAAATACTGCCCTGGTCGGATTTTATGTGTTTATATCTTCTGCCTCGCTGCTCCATTTCTCTAGGTGCTTTTGTCCATTGCCTTGAAGATGCTGTCTGTGAAATGCTGCACGGCTTGTACCTAGAGTGGCTGTTTTCTCATATGCAAGTCTTATGCTGATTGTCATCTAGGGCAGCGGTTTTCAAACAATGGGTCACTATCCAGTGGGTCGCACAGTGTCTGGCGTTGGGTCGCCTTGCTGTAGGGTGACTCGGTGACTAGTGGGGGGTGCTAAGGCAAGTTCCCTGCCAGTCCTGGCACCGTGGGTCACAAGCAGCCATCAGCAGGTCTGGCTCCTATGCGGGGGGGCTATGGGACTCTGTGTGCTGCTCCCACCCTGAGCACTGGCTCCACACTCCCATTGACTAATTCCTGGCCAATGGGAGCTGGGAGGCGATGTCTATACCTGTGTGTCAGGGCAGCATGCAGAGCTGCTTGTAGGCCTCCTCCTAGGACCCAGACCTGCTGTTGGCCACTTCCAGGGCACAGTGTGGTCCGTGGTGCTAGGAGAGGTAGGAAGCCGCTTTAGCACCCCCACTGCCATGCTGACCAGGAACGGCTGGAGGTAAGCCGTGCCCAATCACGAGCATCAACCCCCAGCCCTGAGGCCCCCCTGAACCAGGAGTCCCCTACTGCCCCCCAGACCCATCATTCCTGCCCTCCTCCCACAGAACTGGTCAGAAGATATAATTATACTGGGTCAAAAGCATCAAAAATTTTCTTCAATTGGGTCATGAGAAAAAAAGTTTGAAAACTGCCGACCAAGAGTCAGAATCTCATCAGTCAGGCTTGCTTAGGCCTCATCTCTACACCTAACATTTAGGTCAACCTAGCTATATCGCTTCAGATTGTGGAAAATTTTGCATCCTATGCGACATACAGGCGACCCCTGACTTACAACCGCCCAACTTACGACCCCCCGCATTTACGACCGCCTTGCTCCGGCTGCCGCCTCCACCCGGCACAGCCCCTAGCCAGCTCTGGGAGCAGCTTGCATATTGCCACCTTCCCCTGAAACAACCCATAGGCGGTTCTGGGAGTAGCTTGCGGCAAGGACTATAACTCCCAGGAGGCAAAGCGGGCCAGGAACAGAACCCCCATTTTTATCATTGGGCCTGTGGGAAAAAAAGTTTCGACTTAACGACAGCTCGACTTATGACAGTTCTCCAGGAACCAAATAGGTCGTAAGTGCAGGGGTTGCCTGTACTTAAAATGACTTAACTGTGAATGCAGTTAGGTTGACAGAAGAATTGCCTCCCATTGACGTTGGATGCGTCTACACTGCGATGCCACAGCTGCAATTCCCTAGCTGTGCTGTTATAGTGTAGACATAGCTTCCGACCCTCAAAGCACGAGAGAGTAGTAATACTGGGGTTTGGCTCTAAGTGTGTCAGAGAGAACCCTGCTGTGGCTGGGCTGCCATAGGTGTGCTTAGTGTACTAGGGCTCCTGACGTTATCAGTCCTGGCAGAGCTGAACTGGTGTTGGCAACGGGAAGGCAAGCTTTGCACCAGATTTGTAGGCAAGACTTGAGAGGTGCCGTAGCAGTGGCCCCTGTAGTGTGATCACTGAATTGTACTTTTTGCTGTATCTCTCTAGTAGTATTTACATATAGATCAAGTGTTAGAAAGGCCCTGTACGTCAGCAAGCTTGTCCCTTTCCTGGCATGGTTGACGTTTCATCCTTACTGATTCTTGGTCTGGAACTGAGCCTCCTTACCCCAGTCCCCATCACATGCTGGGATCTATTTCTGAACCACCCTTGGTTTTGATTTTGCAATGCCAGAAACCAGATAATGAATGTGTGCAAACCAAAACCAGCCTCCCGTTTTACCCATTTCTAATCCTTCCCCACAAATGCATTCAGTATGTATGCGAGTAAATCCCAACTGCATTGGTGATCCGTGTGCCCGTCACAGGCAACCCGTCCTCCACAGCATTCCTGGGTGGGTTAGCATTGGGCAATGGATGTAATTTAACCAGTTTGAGTCATAATCTTGCCCTTTCTGCGTGCACCCACGCTCATCTGCTCGCTATGACAGGGCTGGAGGAGACATTCAGTTATACCTGTAATTGCAAACACCCAGCAAGTCATAATTATGTTCAGCAAATGTGTATCAAGGTAGAACTGGCATCCGAATGAGAGGCTGATGATGGCTGTGCAAAGTACTGCCGGTGAGTTTAGAGAAACCACTCACGAGTTGTCTGCCAAAAGATGTATATAGGATAAAGTAGGTGCTTCGTCACCCACATTTTACTGCTCATCTCAGCAAGGAATTTGTCCGGTTAGAACCTGGAGATTAAGAGATTTGTGTTCCAATCCCAGAGCAACTTTAGACTTGTGTGACTTAGGGCAATTCACTTAGGTGCTCTTTGACTCAGTTTCTCCTTTGCAAAATACAGAAACCTTTACTCGCCTTTGAAAAGTGCTTTTGCAGTTAGTGTAATCCATAGAGCTCCAACTTTCCCAACTGACCTGTATAAGAAACGTGCCAGTATATGGGGACCTGAGATTTTTAAAGTTTAGCTTCCCCCAGCTCTTTTCTTTGTGCTTAGTCTGCAGCTGCCATTAACTGGTGTTGCATTTCTGCACCTGCTGTTGTTTCTGAGTGCAACTCACGTTGCTTTGATGCCTAAGTATGGATTGTGCTAGTGCATCAGGTAGTTAGACATCAAAGTATCAAGAACTATGCTTCCAGACAGTTGCAACCAGAAAACTTGCAAGCATACAGGGAAGCTGGCTTGAAAATCAGGTGAACCTCTCTAGTCCAGCACCCTCGGAGCCTGACCGGTGCCTAATCAAGAATTTGCCAAACCACAGGAGGTCAATATTGTCTAGCAGCATTACCAACACTTCCACTGCTTACTGGGCTCTTAGAAGACATTTAGGGGTAAATTAGAGTTAAATAACCACATAGAACATTTAGAGCCAGGACTGGTGGCTGTAAGCAAACTTTATGGGACTGTGGGAAACTTGGGCACACCCATGGTAAGTGGACATTCGGCTCACTAAAATCATGCCAGACCACGGATGTTGCCAGATCAGAGAGGCTCAACCTGTAATATTATAGTCAGATCTGAGGGGCACCACCATCAGGAAATACCTTCCCAGACATCTGTGGAAAATTCCTTTTCCTCTTCCATGCTGGCTTGTATTAGATTTCCATTTGCTGCATCTCATGTTGTTCTAACATATTCTGTGTTCAGTGTCTGCACACTTCCAGCTCTTACAGACAGTGCACTTCTTTCCAAGTGATTTCTGTAACTGGCTTTATGTTTGCACAATATGTACAATTGTTTTGGCTGTCCCTGAATCCCTCGTCCTTACTGATAAGCAGCAACTGGCTGCTTTATAATATAAGTAGACCAGTGCTCTCTGGGCCACTCTCATCTGGTCTCAATAAAGCCTTTATTCTGTAAGTTTGTCATGGTTTGTTTGGCCATTGGTTTTACTATAACATATAAGGTGAGATTTTTTTCAGACGTATTCAGTACTGGCTAAACTCTGCTCCTGTTGAGTTCAATGAGAGCAAAGTTAGGTGAGGTCTGCACTACAGATCTATATCGTTATAACTGGGGTTGCCAGATGGTCTCCCCCAAAATACCGAATGCATGGGCTAAAAATTTGTCAAGCAAAAAAGAAGCCTGGTAGGCACGCAGGCTTCTGCACACAGGCTTCTGCACGCAACCACAGGCTCCCAGTTGGAAGGCGGGGCCACTTCCCCCACCCCCGGCAGGCTTTTGCATGCTACCACAGGTTCCCATCGCCGATCGCGGCCCTGCCTCCCAGCCACTCCGCCCGCCCCCACTAGGCTTCCGTCCGGCGCCCAGCCGGAAAAACAGAAAATACCAGACATTGCATATGTCCAGTATTTTCTGAATTTTTTTTACCGGACAGAGGGGGCAAAAACCTGACTGTCCGTAGAATACCAGACACCTGGCAACCCTACTTATAACTAAAGGGTACATCTACACTGCTCGGCTATTTTGGAATAAGCTATTCTGGAGTAGTTATTCCGAAATAGCTTATTTCAGAATAGCACGTCTACACTGCAGGGAAGCCTCAAAATTAGTCCGAGGCAGGCTTCCCTAATGTGGATGCGCTATCTCGATTTAGAGGCGCTGGGGAGGAATAACTTAGAATGGCCCTGGTGAGGGGCTATTTCGAAATAGCAGCAGTGGAGCGTCTACACAGGCCTTATTTCAAAATAGCTATTTCGGAATAGGCGTTATTCCTCGTGGAATGAGGTTTACAGATTTCAGAATAAGCTGCCTGTTATTTCAAAATTATGTATAATAATGGCTGTGTAGGTGCTCACATTGTTATTTCAGAATAATGCTAGGTATCGCAAAATAATGGTGCAGTGTAGATGCACCCTAAGTTGCTTAGGCGTGGGGAAAATCCTCTCTCCCCCGAGTGATGTAGTTATGCCAACCTAATCCCCTCTACAGACGGTGCTATGTTGGTGGGGGAGCTTCTCTTGTTCACATACAGGTGGATGAATGAGGCCAACAGGAGACGCTCTCCCATCAGCGTAGGAATGTCTTCACTTAAACACTACGGCGACACAACGGCCTCTGTGCACCTGTGCTGCTGCAGGGCGTGTTCAGATGTCACATGTAGACTTGCCCCTATACCTGTGGTTCTCAACTGGTGGTCCATGGTGACTTTTTCGGTGGTCCACAGGAACATTGTCCAAAATCCACAAAAAATTTTTGGATTGGCCTGGTGGTCCGTGGACTGAAACGAGTTGAACCACTGCCCTAGACCGTCCCTGAGAGCTTCTGAAAATCCTTCCCCTACACGTCTTCCGCCGTCCTGCCCCCTACTGTATAATCTCAGAATCACCTGCTCAGCCCATCCTTGGCCTGAATTACAAGTCGGCCCAAAACAGAAACGTTCTGGTCCAGGGAGGGATCTCGCACGACACGAAATTCCAGGTTGTTTGGGTCTGGATCTTCCCTGCCCTTTGAAGGGTCTGAAAAGTTGCACCAGTATTGACCTTTCAACGCAGTGCACTGTGACAACTCTGGTAAAGACTGATTAATTTATTCTTATTTCTTCCCTCAGTATTTCTGGCTCCTCGTCCTCTCACGAGGTTTGGTCGGCATCGGTGAAGCCAGTTATTCTACCATTGCTCCCACCATCATAGGAGACCTTTTCACCAAAAACACCAGAACCCTCATGCTGTCTGTCTTCTACTTCGCAATCCCTCTTGGCAGGTAACCAGTCCACTGCTGTTCTCTTGAATTTGCATACCACCTAAGCAGCTGACAAGATAGACGCGATTTCTTAGCTTTGGATTATTTTGTAGGGAAAAAGTTTGTGGGTTGATGATTAGAGTAGGGGGCTGCTTAGTCAGAAGAAATGGGTTCTGGTACCAGTTTTGCCACTGAGTCATGTGTAACTGCGTTTAAGAGCCATCTGTGGAATAAATGTGAGGTATTACTAATTAACCAAGCTGGATGAAAACAGAAAATAACCGCCCTTTTGGAATAATAGCAATATTACTTGTACAACGGATGAAAAATGCTATACCTGTTCTCTTAGTTGCTTTTACTCATTTGAGGTGCGTGTCTTTTTGAGTCAAGTTCTTCCAAGTTACCATGAACTCTAGAACGGTGTTTCTCAACCTTTTTTTTATAAAGTACTCCGTATGCTCCCAGTACCTACAGTTTTCAGACACACATTTTTTTTCTACCATTGCAACACATTTATTTAAACAACTTAATCATAGCTGGGTGGGTGATGAAACTTTTGGGTGTAAAAAGTACAAAAATAATAAAGCGCTGTAAAACTTAAAACAAACATTCCATTTTCTTCAAATTTCAGTTGTGTTGATGTACCCCCCAGACTTTTCTTGAGTACCCCCGAGGGTGCTTGTATCACTGGTTAAGAAACACTGCTCTAGAAGAGCAATCAGGTTAAGGTACTAAGCACTAACCTTTCAAAGTGCAATTGCAGACACATCTACAGAAGGAATGTGAATATTAGGGAGTGCAGGTCAGAGGCACAATGTAGCTTTTGAAATTTTGTCCTTCTCAAAGCATTCCTTAGCTCCCACTCACTCGCTAACCATTTTGAATCTGCTGAGAGAGCCTGGAGGACCCAGAGGTTCTAGCCAAATTTGCCAGTCTTTAATACTCCCATCATTGCAGCTGCACCGGTGGGGAATTTGTCTAATGTAGACAAGGCTGAAGAAAGCTGCGGGCATGAGCATTCACACTGAAACGTATGCAAAGGAGTTGAGGACTGTGCAGCCCATAGTCTCCTGATTAATATAACAGCCAGACTCAGGCTTTGAGTAATTATTTCCCCTGGCACTTTCTTTCAGTTGAGATTCCTTATCAGCCCCGTGCAGTATCTGATTGTTGGGACTAGAGGGATCCTGTGTTTTTCACAATGGTTGGCCCTGCATTGTGAGGTTGCAGACAGGGTGGGCTCACACAGTGCAGATCCCGGTTCCCAGAGGCAGATGACTTCCTCTGGAGAAGTGGCCCCAGGAGTTGATTTCCAGAAAGGGAAAACCTGGACAGCAGTTAATTCCACTATTGCAGTGAAAAACATCTGGATGGACAGGCTGATAAGCCCGATAGAATTTATAGCAGTAACTTTAAGACACAGCTTGAAAACATTCCTTTGCTCTTCAGGAAGAAGAAATGGCCGGACCTTCGCTAATGGAAACAACTTTTTCCAAACAGCCCTAGGAAACTGAACACTTAAGTAGAGAATTGAGCTGAGCAATGGTTGGCAGCAAATCAATTCCTCTTCCAAAGATAGACATGCCTGGAAATGGCAAATGGCTAGAAATGGGCCCCTGTCGCTTATTTTGGCTCTGGACCTGGTTTTTCCCGAAGTCTTATGGAATTGGGACCCGGGGTTTGATTGTAGAGCCATGTCTGTGAATGGCTCGGTGCCAGAATGTTACTGATGGTAACTCTGCCCGGCATAGAAGGCTGTACAAGAAACGTGTTTGGCAACATCAAGCCATCCTGGAAAGGCTCTGGCAACTTTAGCCACGGCAGCTTCTGCAATGAATGCCGAAAGATGGATTTTGTGCCTGCTCATTGCAATGGTCTGATCCCTCGTTGAAAGTCTATTGGCTTCTCTAACCTCCTGGCAGGTATACTGTGCTCACCCTTCAGCCTTGTGTGCTGCTTGTGAGATTTTTGGTATGAACGTATGCAAAACAGTCTCTTGATACATATTGGGGACCAACTGCTGTTCAATTAACAGGGGGCATTCACACGGTTTGGTGCCGTACAAACATGACAACTCTTTTTAATTCTAGATCTGGCTTGCAAAACATGGGTGTTCAGCTCACTGCAGAAATTAGAACAGGAATTTGAATGGGTCAGCAGCGCAGTTCAGATCAGGAGCTAAATTTCCACCAAACTGTTGGCTATTTGGACCCATCGTGCTCTTGGAAGTTACACATTCTCCATTTCTTCTGCTTTCAGGGATGCCTATTTGTCTCTTTACAGGAAAAGGGAACTTGCAGGAACAGCAACTGACCACAAGTCTGTTCTCTCTGCATTCACACTCTCTGGGCACAGCTGCACCTATAGCTCTTTATTAAAACTGTCTCCCTTCTTGGTACCTTTTGCAGTGGTTTGGGATACATCACGGGATCAAGTGTGAAGCAGGTAGCAGGAGACTGGCACTGGGCATTGCGGGTAAGCACCTGTCTCATCTTCAATAAGTCTTCTAAAATATCCCTCATGCACTCATGCATGCGAACATTAGAGCTGGCTAGCAAACAGAGTGTCAATTTCCTGAAAACTTCCTCAAAATTTCCAGCTCTTCAGCCGGTTAAAAATTTTGAAATCCGATATTTGGCTGAAATTTTCTTCAACGTTTTCCAAAAGCGGACAATATTTTTGTAGTTTTGTGGGTGGATTAAATTTCCACCTTTTCCCTCTCAGCAGTATTGCAGCTGTTGGAAATTTCCCACCCACTTCAGTAAGCACAGGTCATTGACGCAGACTTTATCCCATTTCAGAAGACGATGGTACTGCCCCCACTGTGTTTTACTCTACCGTGAGTGATCCATGGGCAGCACCATCTTCAGAGTGAACAGTATTTAACAGGTTGAGGTTAAAGGCAGAAGAGGACTTCTAGGCAGGGGAGGATAAAAAAACCAGGAGCACTGGACAGATAAATGTACAGATATTCAGCATATAGGCGATTAAGCCTTTCCTGCTTCTGGATAAAAAGGGAACCGATCTTGTTGTTTTTTGGGCATGTTTCCCTCCCTGGGCATAGCAGATTTCCAGTCACTTCATTATCAGTCGACATTGGTTTCTTAATGGGCTGGGAAGGGGAGGCAGCAACCTGAAATCTGGAGCCTTTCAGTCCTCTTGCTATGAAGAAACTCTGCCAGGATGGTTTCCTGCTTTGAGGAAAAAACACTTTGTTCCAGTTTCCGCTTGTTTTTCTGCCCACAGACTCTCCGTTTCCTTCTGTTTTAACCTCCAGGGACCTTGATAAATGTGTTGGAAAGATAATACACCACACACACGCGAACGCATCCACACGCAAGAATAGCTTGAAAGAGCTGGCAGGAAATAGCCCGGCAAACCTGCTTTCTGATCTTTGACAGTCTGGCCAGCACAGGGTTGAGTGAGATGCTCCCTCAGGGCTGGCAGTTTGTGAAGGCAATTAATGGCACGAAGCTTGTGCCAATGCAGTTTATAGCAGCAGGTGCTGAAATACACGGATTCCCCACCTCAAACAAACGGCGCTTTTTGGCGGCTGGAAACGAGACGCGAAGCCAGCGAAGTCACTGGGAATGGCCCGTCAGCAGCTAGCTGAGTGGGAGCAGATGCCAGCCAGGATGCCACAGTGAAAAGAATTAAGTTGAATGACCTGCAGTTTCAGACCAGAAAATTGGCCACCTCACCTACCGGCAGCAATGCTTTGAGGGTGGACTGGCTTCTGAGCAGAGGAGCAGCCCTCGGCTTAAGTCCCTCACCCAGCCAATGGGACATAACTGGGTTTGATGTGCTGCAGAGGTGTCATGCTGGCCTTATACGTAGGAGTGCATGGCACCCTAAGGCTGCATTTCTTAACCTTTGGGATCAGGACCCCACTGTAAACCTTCATGGCCTGACGCAGTCCATAGCTTTAGTGGCCAACACATCTGGCTTAGGAAATATTTGGTCCCCATGGAGTACAGTGCGCACATTAATGTATAAATGGTAAAATTGTGCACGTGTATACCAGAGTGGTAGCTGCTGTCCTGTGGGGCAAGCTGGGTGTGGCTTACCCCTCCAGGCATTGAAACTACTGGGGTCACAGCGCTACTCGGGTTTGGCCAGATGCCTTCTCAGGAAGCCAGCCAGGTCAAATGTGCGTGAATAGGGTTGCCAGGTGTCCGGTATTGGCCCGGATAATCTGGTATTTGTGGCCTCTGTCTGGTTAAAAAAAAAAAAAAACCCAGAAAATACCAGACAAGTAAAATGTCCGGTATTTTCTGTTTTTCTCAGACCGAAGGCCACCTCTGATATTCTTCCCCTGCCACGTCTCGCTGGGGGGCGGGGGCGGGAGGAGAGTGGGGGAGTGTGGGGATTTAAAGGTACAGCAACTCAGCAACTCAACAACTTAGGTCCCCTCCTCCCCCCCCCCCTTTTCTTTTGCTCAACCAATTTTTTTCCTGCCAATTTTTTTGCTATTTTTTGTGAAAGTATCTGGCAACCCTATGTGTGAGTGGTGTTGTGATCCAGTGCATGGTGCCACAAGGTCATTCCCGCAAATTTGACCCATGACAGAGGGGTGACTGGGCCAAACCTGACCTGTACTGCAACCCTTCAGTCCAAGTCACAAAGTCCAGAGAGGGAAGCTGAGCCCAGTCAGCCCTGCAGGTCTGGAGCCATCACTGCCGGGAGACTGTGAGATGCAGCCCTCTTCGCCCGGGCCTCCCATGTGACATCTTGGAGACCCAATTTTGAGTTGCGACCTGCAGGCTGAGAAACCCTGCCCTGAAAGGTTAATGGTCTTGTTTGAGACAGGAAGTTACCGTTAGCTCTTTTCTCTTAAAGTGAAATCTCCACTGTTGGTTCTGACTAGAGTCTTTCTGGGCTGCTGTGCTTGTAGATCCAGGCTCCCTGTGCAACACTCCCTACATCATGTTCTATACAGACGTCAAAATAAACTGCCTGTAATAATCTGACTGTACAAAACATAAGGAAACTGTCAGGAGGGGATGGTCTCTCTTTGGTCTTGTCTACATGGAGACACTTAGGCAAGTTAATTCAAATTTACTAAAAGTGTGAATTTAAAATGCATTAGTTAAACCTCATTAAACCCCTCACCAGTTAATTAAACTACATTGAATGAAGACCACTTTCATTCTGAACAGGAAAGGGGTCTTATGTGGTTTAACTAACCCACCTTAAGTTCACACCTTAAATTCATTCACGTTAATTTTCTTGAATGTCCCCTTATAGACAAGTCCTAAAGCTAGTAGTGTATTTCAGCACCTGCTGCTATAAACTGCATTGGCACAAGCTTCGTGCCATTAATTGCCTTCACAAACTGCCAGCCCTGAGGCAGCATATTTCCTCGGTGTTTTGCTTTACTGTTTCACCTCTTGCAGTCTCACCATATCTCCTAATGTAGGCAGGGTCAGGCTAATCCGTACGTGGACGGGGGACCTCAGAGAAAGAACCAGAGTGCTTGTCGTGGTGCTTTGCACGTGGCAATTTCCCCCTGATTCAGTAGTAATTCCAGTGCTCCAGTAGCATGCCAGAGGATGCCGTGTTGCTGAAGGAGCTGGTCTTTCAGATAAATAAAACAGAAGTCAGGAAAACGTGGGGTCCTTTAAGATCCTCCGACAGAGTTAAAGGCATTGTGTGCTAGCCACATTTCAGCTCAGTGACTTACAGTCTGCAAGCCATAAGTTCCTCCTGGCATTGCAGCTGAATGAGGCATTTTCCTTAGTTTCCTGTCTTGAAATATTGTAGGTTTCCTCTTTGCAACAGGCCTGGGCCTGCAGTTTTGTAGTGCACGTGTAGGTTAGGTACTCTGAGGCGCCTGTGTTCAGCCTGGGGCCTACAGTTCCTTTGGCTCACACAGAACTTGTAGGTAAAAAGTGCACCGATCGAAAGGCAGACCTCAGCCTTTTTACCGGTGCCCCTCCCAGCATGGGGTGACAGACCGGGGCTAGCGGGGTTTGCACGAGAGCGCTACGAATAGCTGTGGAAGCAGCACATTGGAGTTGCTCCTCTGGCTGAAGCTTCACTTCTGAAGCCAACCCGAGGCTTGAGAGCCCGGGCTACAGCTTCAGAGCACTGCGCATGCCGCCGTTTCTCCAGCACTAGCGTGCACCCTGCTAGACCAAGACCATCGCCCCAACGGGGCGATTCGATGCCGCAGGCGAGGCAGAGATACCCAGCGTGTCCCAGTGCCCTGTGTCACAGCACTGTGTCCAGGCCCGCTCACAGGAGGGAAAAGGGGGCAGTTGTCCTGGGGCTCGGCGATTCACACGGCGGGGGGCGGGGAGGGGGGAAGGAGAGGACGCTGCACTCCAGGCAGCTCAGATGGCTAGATGCACTATCCACTTTCGCCTGAGGCCCCGCCCCTTCTGGGAGCATGGAGCCACGCCCCCCGTTGTCCGGGGACCCATGCAGGCTGTCGACCCCCCTGGCTGTGTTTCATCCTCGTGTAGACTGAATGTCAGTAGTGAATACCTGTTTAAGTTTTTATAGCCTGTTAAGCCCTCTGAGGCTATGTCTAGACTACACCTCTCTGTCGACAGGGGGATATAGATTAGGCACATCGAAAATGCAAGTGAAGCCGGGATTTAAATATCCCGTGCTTCATTTGCATAAACGTAGCTGCCGCTTTTTTTTGAAAGAGCTTTTTCGAAAAAAACAGCAGTCTAGACGCGGATCTTTTGAAAAATAAAGCCTTTTTAGACAGACCCCGTGAATCTCATTTTATGAGGGATAAGTGATCTTTCGGAAAAGGGTTTATTTTTCGAAAGATCCATGCCTAGACTGCTGGGAGGGGAGGGGGTTCTTCAAAAAAGCTCCATTTCAGAAAAAAGCGGCAGCCATGTTTATGCAAATGAAACACGGGATAGTTAAATCCCAGCTTCATTTGCATTTTCGATGTGCCTAATCTACATCTCCCTGTCAACAGAGAGGTGTAGTCTAGACACACCCTGAGATCCTTTGGACAATGCAAATCTTCTCTAGTCACTGGAGCAGTGGACTGGAAGTCAGGAGACCTAATCCTTGTGCGCGTCTGGTTTCCCCACTCTGCATCTTGAATGCCCTGTGCAGAGAGCAATCAGGACTTGGCTGAAGATGAAAGCCAGACCAGAGCCAGGGCACGTGTAGTAGCAGAGAGGTCAAACCAGTGGAGGCTTGCTCCCAATGTCCAGAAAACCTTTCAGTTTGCTGGCACCCCAGACACCCTTCAAATGCCGCTAGAAACTAGCCAGTCCCCTAGCCCACCTGGGGGTTAGCTGGCTCTGGAAGGGTTCAATGTCAATGAAGATGAGCTGGGCTGAGCAGTAACACAGAGCGTGGCCCCCTAAATCACAGGCATCCCCATAGCTGAGCTGCTAGAGAGAGTAAGAGCCTCGACAGCCAGGGAGAAAGGAGGGAGAGGAGCAGACAAGGCAGTGGGAGCGTAAGAGTCCGGCCAGCTGTAAGGAATGAAATGAAATGAATGCGATCTGTTTCTTTTGGGCTATCCACTGGCCGCTTCATCTGCTGATTCCCGGGTCCTCTCTTCCAGGTATCTCCACTCCTGGGCATGATCACAGGGACACTCATCTTGATATTCGTACCCGCTGCTAAAAGAGGCAACGTGGAGCAGCTGGGGGAGCAGCTGAAGGCACGGACCTCGTGGCTAAGAGACATGAAGGCACTGATCAGAAAGTAAGAGTGCTGCTGAAATGGCCTTTAACGCCCAGCCTGAGAGTCAGGGGGCCTTGCTGTCCGGTTGCCCTGTGATCTGCGGCCACGCTCAAGGCGCAGCCGAAAGCGTGTTCCCTGGGCCTGAGCTGAGAGAGGAAACCACCGTTGCTTTTTCACTAGGGATGGGCCTTGTTGGAATCCAAATATGGATCTATCCTTTGCGAGATTGAGATGGGAGGGTTTTCTCCACTCTCTATCTGGTTCTCACACCGGGGAAGCAACAGTGCGGACGCGGAGACATACGAAAGTGGGCCTATAGCAGATTATGATATTGGCGTGCAGCCCTGTTTTCTGGCCTGGTGGGCATCAGGAAAGAGGTCACCTTCCCGAGAAGAGAGGGAAATTAAATGTCCAAGTGAATTGTGAGGAGACAGCATACAAATGCTTGCCCTTCCTGGGAGGCCTGCGCATCGTGTGGGTACACACATGCATGCACAGATTCACACGGCTGTGCACATGCGCTTTCACACCGCTGGTCATTCTGCTGCACTCGCTGTCAGGATGGTTCTGCCAGGGCCGGCCCACAACATTTTGGCACCTGAGGCAGGGAGCTCAAATGGCGCCCCCATGCCCCCTCACTTGGGCCAAAACTTTGAAAGGTCTCAATTCTGCCTTCTTCCTGTTCTACTCCTCTCATGGGACTGCAGAGAGAATACATCTGCACCAGCAGCAGACGCAATTTTCTATACTCTGGGTCCTAGTGGCACCTCCCCCCCCCCCCCAGTCTGGCCTCAGTTCGCCTCGTGGTAAAGCCAGCCCTGGGTTCTGCAGCTTCCGCCAAGCACATCTGTGTTTACCCTGGTGCAACACCTGTAATTTCCTAAGTGGCACGTATTCGTGATCTCATTCCTTCTGACAATACTAACTAGTGCATCTCCCCAGCATGTGTGGGAAGAACCAGGGTGTTAGGACGAGCGGTCGTGGTTAATTCACAGGGGTCTCCCTGGAGCTCAGCCTTCTAGTATTTGACTGCTTGGCACTCCAAATGGTAATGGCGCTCTGCTCCCAGTGAGAGCAGGGTCACTCAGATGAGGAACACGGGAGCAGGCACACAGGCATGCTGGGAAAACAAGAGGGACGGCATCTTGGTGGCTGAGGGCTGACTGTTTTCTGAAGCTGCCATACTTACTAGTCGCTTGGCACTTTGCCAATGTGAAGGGCTGTCCAGGAGGTGCAAGGACTTGTTAGTGTCACAGCACAGTGGGGTAGAAATGTACCCGGGACCTGATTTGTCATCACTGTGTGCCATTGTTGCACCTTTGAGTGCTTAACAGTACCACCTGGGAGCCTGGGGGAGTTTGACCCCTGCTTTACGCTGATGTAAATGACTGAACAAGGGGAGATCCAGGCCATGTACGGCGTGGTGATGCTTTAACCCAACTTACAAACCCACACCATATGGCCTGGCACAGGCTAAAACCACAGTGATGACAGCTGCAAAAGGAGCTCCCCGTTGAGAGAGCCTGTAGGCAATTTCCTTCGAGAGCCCGTCTTCTGCAGAGGCAGCTCCAGCAGAAAGAACTGTAATTGTATCATCAGAGCCTATTGGAGTTGATCTCAATCTAGGGATGCTCTGCCTTTTGGGCTCGGGGCTGAGCTGATGCTGTTTTCTATGTGGCTGCCACCTGCCTTCCCAACCTGTGCAGCTGGCCCCACGGCTCTTCTTCCTTCGGGGTTTCCCAACCGCAGAGGCTAGCGCAGTTCTGGGGCTAACCCTTGGATTTTCTGCTTTCTTCTCTCCACAGCCGCAGCTATGTGTTCTCCTCGCTGGCCACCTCAGCTGTCTCCTTCGCCACGGGGGCGCTGGGCATGTGGATCCCCCTCTACCTTCACAGGGCACAAGTGGTGCAGAAAACTGTGGAGACGTGCAGTGCGCAGCCATGCAGCACCAGGGACAGGTGAGGCTTGCCCTATGCTATTGTGAGGAAGGGCTTAAGACAGTGTTTCTTAAACTGTGTTCCGGGGCATACCGGTGTGCCACGAAGCAGTTAGAGGTGTGCCGCGGAGAACAACAGAATTCAAAATGGCCGCCCTTAAAGGGGCAACTTTTTTTTTCAATAACTTTCCCCCAACCTTTTTTTTTGGCCCAATAACTATCCTCCCAACCCTTTTCTCCCCGACCTTTTTTTTTTTTCTCAACAAAAAATCAGTGTTCGTCATAAAAAAAATATTGGTTAGTGTTCCTCGGTCTTATTTAAGAAACACTGGCTTAAGAGGATGAAATCCATTTACTAGGATCCCTATAACTTCCTGTGGCTCCTGACAACAATAATAGGGAACCCTCGGGTTTAAATTCAGAATTTACTCCTCATTGCTGCAGCCGATCCCTTTTTCGCTCCTGGACATGACCCTGTTGTGAAGGCCCGAGGCCAGGCAAGGTCGATCAGGGAAGACAGGTGCCTTTGTAACTTAAGCACGGGATTGAAAGCCAAGAGATCTCTGTTCTACCCTGTTATGGCCACCAAGCCCAGCATAATGTTACCTGGAGATGGGGCTTCTCCGTGCCTGAGCTTCACCACACGTACCTGTCTACTTCCGCAGAGGAGCTAATCGTTTAATTGGTTCATGTGTATATGGCACTTGGTGACCTTTCGGTGGAATACAGCACTCTGTGAGGTTGGAAGTAGGATCCAGGAGGAGGTGGCTGCTCTGGCGTGAGAGGAGGGTGTTGGGATGGTTCAGACTTTTTCAGTGATACCAGGGATTGGGCTGGCAGGGTGGCCAAAGTACAAGACTTGGTATGGTCCCTCTCCATCTAGGGACCAGCAAAGGGGTGCCCTTGAGGCCATGTCTTCAGCTCTAATGGGTGCTCCTCTACCGGATGCCCCATGTGCTGGAAGCAGGCTGCCAAAGGAGGATCTTTGAGTAGATGAAAGGCTGTGGGGCTCCTTTCTGAACTGAAAAGAGATCCCAGACTTGTAGGAGAAGTATCAAAAACCTGTTTTGTTTGTTGTTGTTGCTTTGAACCTGCCCCAGGGTGAAAGGCTCTCTGTAATGTTGACTCTAAGGCAACAATGAAATAAGGTTTGTGGGGATCAGACTGACTCATCTTCCCTGCCATAGTGTAATACTGGAGAGGAGTATTAATAATTACCCTTCACCCTGAGGGTAACCCTAACTTGCTAGTGGGGGTATGCTGCTACCACTCACCTGCTGCTAACATGCAGCCCTTCTGAAGTGGATTGCAGCAGTAAGACTGCACTATGGCACATTATTTGAGAAGAATAAAATCATGGACGTGCAGAACTGGAAGGTCCCAGTCATCTAGTTCGGTCCCCTTCACTGAGGCAGGATTAAATATTATTGAGGCCATCCTGACGGGTGTTTGTCTAACCTGTTCTTAAAAAAAAAAAAAGTGAAGAATTGCCAAGTTGCAGAGAATCTTGGGTAGAAAAAGCACAGTTGCCAGGTTTGGAAATTGGCCCTCACATCAGAGTTAATGTGAAAGTCGATCGGGAAATCATTACTTTTCCCTGTACAAAAAATGTGGAAAAGTGATGTAAAAAAAAATTGTCACAATCTCTTGATTTTCTCAACCCTTTTGGGAAATAAAAGATTCTTCAGTAACTAAAAGCTTTAAATCAACATTTGAAAACTAGTTCAGTTTTTCGATAAAAAACTGACCATTTTGTATGAAAGTGGATTTTTTTTCTCACAAGCATTGCCATTTTAATTTTTAAAAATGGTTGCAAATTGTGATCAGCTCTGGTTAATATCCTGGGCATGGGCCATGAAATCTTGAATGGCCTCAAGTGCCTCTTCTGCAAATCTGGCATAACATTATCATAGAATCATAGAATCATAGAGCTGGAAGAGACCTCAGAAGGTCATCAAGTCCAGCCCCCTGCTCTAGGCAGGACCAATCCCAACATTACTTAAGGGTTGCTCCATGAAGATGCTGTTGCCCTCTGGTTCTTTAAGAGCTGGTACTTAGAACATAAGAACGGCCAGACTGGGTCAGATAAAAGGTCCATCTAGCCCAGGATCCTGTCTGCCGACAGGGTAGCAGGAGGAGCTGAGAGCTCCAATGGAGTAGTGGTTCCTAATCCGTCATCAGCCTGTTGCTTGCTTGCTTCTCATACTGCAGTGCAGCTATGTTTGAGCGGGAAGAGGGCATTTAATACCATGTTTGTCCCCATTCCCACTGTGACATTGTGATACTGTTGTAAAGATGCACTGGTCTCAGCTCTCCCCACCAACCTCTGTCACAGGACAAGAGGCAGAAGAAGAAAGCGGCTTTTGACCTGGACTCCCAGAGCCATGTTTTCAAAATTGGCCACTTACCTCACACCCAGCTCACCAGGAATGGCCACTGGCCATTGTATACTGTGCATTAGAGGGAGCCAGAAGATACTTGCTGACAGGCAGGCCGTGGTAAAGATTGCAGGCTGGAAATAATGAAGGCCAGGTCTGGGAGTGCTGTGAAGCTGCCGGGTGCGCCCATGCTGCCCTGACAGAGCTGAGTGCAGAACTTGGTGTGTGAACTTCTGACTCAACTCAGCTCTTCCCCTGTTCTGTTCTGAACTCAGGCAGATTAACTGGAGGCAGGGCCCCTGCTCCCTCCCCACAGCCAACTATTCTGTTCTTTCCGCACAGGCAAACGTGACGTTTTCCAAAACGGGCCGGGCAGACTTTGCAGACACGGTTTGGCGACCCGTTTTGGAACAAGCAGCCTTCTCGTTTTTGTTGGTGCTGTGACATTCCCAGTTCCTTAGTAGCCCAGGAGTTTGCCACAGGTCACTAACTAGAAAGGAAGTTACACCTTCCAAAAGTATGAATCAGGGGTCAACAAATCAGGAGAGTGGCTTAATAATCCCAAGAATTTTGTCCCCAGGATCATTTGGAGATTTTTTTTACTTCTGTTTTTTTTTTCTTTTTGAGCCACTAGGGTGTATTTGTTAAATACAGTTACTCCTTCCCTGCCAGTGTGACCCCTGGCCCTCCGCTATGACAAGTGTGAGGTCATGTTGTGCAGAGAATGCTGATTTGTTTCTTTATAAACAGCGGAAGGACATTCTGCTGCCTTCCGGCCCCACTAGTCCCAGGTAGCATGTCAAGCTTTTCTCTGCAACTGTGCAGTCGAGACACTTCT
>JANRFK010000867.1:7695376-7706596 GCA_030068395.1 Apalone spinifera | reverse complement strand
CCGGAAAAGCGGCTGATTTTCCGGAATAAGTGGCCCAGTGTAGACACAGCCCAGCATTGAGCTTAAGAAACATAAGCAGTAACTATAATAGACAGTCACTTTGTGTGTTGCATGAGGAGTGAGTTGATAAGCTTGGGAAATCTTCTCTGACTATTGGAAAAAATGAGGGATATAGATTTGCTTGTATACCTGCCCAGTTGTCTAGTCTGCTCTGACCTGAATGTACTTCCTGGTTCATGTCTTCCCTTTTCATTCCTTTCCTATTGGTGTGGCTGGTCACTGAATGCAGCTCTATTTATCGCTCATGTAGCAGCAGCCCCTAGACAGGCCATGTAAGCTATCGCCTCTCTTTCAGCTGCCTTTATATGCCTCCAGGCTGTTCTGTGCTGGCAGTAGCTGGAAATGAGCACAAGAGGCAGCACCAAACTGGCTAGCTGTCCACAGACCACCAGTGATCCCTGGTTTGGGAACACTTGTTGCAATGTTTGCTTTTTGTTACTGTATTTTGCTATAAATCCTGATTGCCCCTTACTCTGCCATATAAATGTTTGTGTGTGTATTGTCATCTGTGTCATCCTGCCCATTAAAAAGTGTGCGTGTGTTGTCATCCAGTACATCTTTAAGTCCCACTTTCTCTGAAATTTACATTTCTCCTTCAATGTCAAGACATCCAATTTCATCTTTCCAAACCCATTAGCCGCACAGCAAGAGACTAGCCTGGCTTTTCCAGGAGATTTTGAATGGTGTAAAAATCAAAAAGGAGTCCTACAAAAAGTGGAAATGAGGTCAGATTACAAAGGATGAATATAAACAAATAACACAAGGACGTAGGGGCAAAATTAGAAAGGCCAAGGCACAAACAAGCTCAAACGACCTAGAGACCCGAAAGGAAACATTCTACAAATATATTGTTACCCAGAAGATAACCGAAGACAGAGTAGGACTCAATGAAGAGGGGGAAAACAATAACAGAAAATGTGGAAATGGCAAAGGTGCTTAATGACTTCTTTGTTTGGGTTTTCACTAAGAAGGTTGGTGGGGATTGGCTGCCCAGCATAGTGAATGCTGGAGAAAATGATGAAGATTCAGAACTTAAAATAGGAAAAGAACAAGTTAAAAATGACTTAGAAAACGCAGATGTCTTCAAGTCCTCAGTACCTGATTAAATGCATCCAAGAATACTCAAGGAGCTAACTGAGGAGATTATCTGAGCTATCATCTTTGAAAAGTCAGTGAAGATGGAAGAGATTCCAGAAGTCTGGAAAAGGGCGAATGTAGTGCTCATCTATAAAAAGGGAAATAACGACAGCTCAGGAAACTACAGGCTAGTCAGTTTAATTTCTGTGCCAGGAAAGATAATGGAGCAAAAACTAAGGAATCTATTTGCAAGCATCTGGAATGTAATGAGGTCATAAGTAAGAGTCAACATGCATTTGTAAAGAACAAATTATGTCAGACTAACCTGATAGCTTTCTTGATAGGATAACAAACTTTATGGATAAGGGGGAAGTGGCAGATGTGGTATACCTAGGCTTTAGTAAAGCATTTGATACAGTCTTGTATGACCTTCTTATCAATAAATTAGAGAAATACAACCTATACAGGGCTAATATAAGGTGGGCGCATAACTGGTTGGATAACCAGTCCCAGAGATTAGTTATCCATGGTTCCCAGTCATGCTGGAAGGGCAGAACAAGTGGAGTTCTGCAGGGCTCAGTTGGGACTGGCTCTGTTCAATATCTTCATCAATGATTTAGATATTGGCATAGAGAGTATGCTTCTAAAGTTTGTGGTTGATATCAAGCTGGGTGGGGTTGCAAGTGTTTTAGAGAATAGGATTATAGTTGAATAATTTGGACAAACTGGAGAAATGGTTTGAGATAAATAGGATGAAATTCAATAAGGACAAATGCAAAGTAATCCACTTAGAGAGGAACAGTCAGTTGCACACATACACAATGGGAAATGGGAAGGAGTACTGCAGGAAGGCTATATCTAGACTACATCCCTCTTTTGAAAGAGGGAGGTAAAGAAGACAGATTGAAATTGCAAATGAAGCCAGGATTTGTATTTCCTGGGCTTCATTTGCATAATGGCAGCCATGCATTCTTTCAAAAATGGGTATTTCGAAAGTGAAACCGCTGTCTAGATGCAGTTCTTTCGGGAAAAAAAACCCTTTTTCGAAAGATCCTGTACTTCTCATTTTTTGAAAAGTACAAGATCTTTCGGAAAAGGGGGGATTTTTTTCAAAAGAACTGCGTCTAGACAGCAGTTTCACTTTTGAAATAGCCATTTTCAAAAGAGGAGTACAGGATTTTTCGAAAAAGGGTTGTTTTTTTTTCAAAATTCAAATCCCGGCTTCATTTACAATTTTGATCTGTCTAATTTACATCCCTCTTTTGAAAGAGGGATGTACTTTAGACATGCCCAAAGGGATCTAGGGGTCATAGTTGACCACAAGCTGAATATGAGTCAACAGTGTGACAATGTGGCAAAAAAAAAAAAAGCAAACATCATTCTGGGATGTATTAACAAAAGTGTTGTAAGCAAGACACAAGGAATCATTCTTTCACTCCACTCTGCATTGAATAGCCCACAATTGGAGTATTGTGTCCTGTTCTTGTTACCACATTTCAGGAGAGATGTGGAAAATTGGAGAAGGTCCAAAGAAGAGCAACAAAAATGGAAACATGACCTATGAGAGAAGATTGAAAGAACTGGGTTTGTTTAGTCTGGAATAAAGATTAAGAAGGGACATAACAGCTTTCAAGTACCTAACAAGGTGTTACAAGGCGAAGGGAGAAAAATTATTTGCCTTAACCTCTGATAGGACAAGAAGCAATGGACTTAAATTGCAGCAAAGGAGGTTTAGGTTGGACATTAGGAAAAACTTTCTAACTGTTAGGGTGGTTAAGGCCTGGAATAAATTGCCTAGGGAGGTAGTGAAATCTCTGTGTCTGGAGATTTTTAAGATCGGGTTAGACAAACACCTGCCAGGGATAGTAAATGGTGTTTGGTCCTGCTGTGAGAACAGAGGACTGGAGAACCTTGATGACCTCTCAAGGTTCCTTCCAGTTCTAGTATTCTTGATTCTGTGTCATGCCGCTCATAAGTTCAAGAGATACTAGGGCCAGAAGCAGATTTCAGCTGCCTAACACTTGGCTTAAATATCAAGACAGCTTCAAAGAGGTGTTTTATATGCCTTTTAGCTGCTGTAGTGCCTTGGGTTCAGTGCTTACTTTGATTTCCCAAGATCATCTTAAAAGCAAACAACTTCTCCCAATGAAACACTTCCGATGTCATTTTGGTGGCTTCTTTCTTCCAAATCCTGTGATCTGTCTTTTGTCCCAAAGGCAGCTCCTTTTCTGCCTTTTGAGATTTGCATTCAGCACTGAAAATTAGGCATGTTTCAGTTTGAGTGAGTGCCTGGTACCTATGCCCCCCATCCTCCAAAATAGTTGAATGATCAGTCTCACTTTGAAGCTTACAAAACCAATGAAACTAAGTTTAAAATTATAGACACCAAAAACACCTGTAGGGAATTCATAATGCTTCCTAATGTGCTTGATATCAGAATACAGAGTCGGCATGGCTTGGGACGATGCTTGTTTAGGCTACGTCTACACTGCAACACTATTTCAGGATGCCGGAGTATCCCAAAATACCTATCCCGTGTCTTCACAGCAAGCCCATTATTTTGATATATAATGGGCTCGCTATTCCGACATCCCTTTATCTCATGCCACGGGGAGTAAGGGATGTTTCAGAATAGTGGGTTATTTTGAAATTTGGCGCTGCCCAAAATAAGCTATTTTGAAATAAGATTGAAATACGATATGTGTCTTATTTCAAACTACAGTGCAGTGTAGATGTAATCTTACAGAACATGTCCTTGAGACTCCTCTTCAGTAGAAATGTTGAATGCAACTTTCTGACTCTCTTTGTTTCCAGTGCATGTATATAAAGGGTCATCCTGAAAAGCATACCAAGAGACACACAACCGGCTGTGTCTAGACTGGCCCCCTTTTGCGCCAAAGGCATGCAAAGGAGGCCAGTCGCAATTGCAAATGAAGCGGGGATTTACATTTACCTTTAAAAAAAAGGAATAAGAGATCTTGCGGAAAAGGCTTTATTTTCCGCAAGAGCCCTGTCTAGACTGGCGCTTTTTTCCGTCAAAGCTCCAAGACGGAAAAAAGCGGCAGCCATGTTCATGCAAATGAAGCGGGGAAAATGTAAATCCCCGCTTCATTTGCAATTGCGACTGGCCTCCTTTGCATGCCTTTGGCGCAAAAGGGGGCCAGTCTAGACACAGCCAACCCTGTGCAGAGCTGTCATAATCAAGAGTGCTGACCAGCACCTGGTGACTAAGGGGTTAACTCAGGTGCCTAGCAAGGTATCGGGTGGTCAGCCAATAACAATGCAAGTAGGAATTTCAAACTGGAAAAGAGGGGTTTTTCTCTCTCTCTCTACTTTGTTTGAGATTCAGAGCAGTTTCTCCCAGGTAGTAAAGGAGGTGGGAGACTCTTCTGTCACCAGGAACGGACTTTTTTAAATAAGTAAGTAGGGAAAAGTTTTAGATAGTCCATCCAGGTTTATTGTTTTCCTCGTTTGAGAGGTTGGAAATAATGTCTGAGCTTGCTAAGTGGGTTTTTTTTCTCTTTTGTAGCTAAGCCTTAGAACCCCAGGGTTTTTCCCCTGAGTATCTATATCAAATAGTGGCCCCTTCCATCTAGCCAATTTGCTATTCTTGCAACTGTAGTTTTGTTTTGATAATAAAAGTTTGGGTTTTTTTTCTAATTAACCAGTATTGGTTGATTGTTGTGTCCTTAGGACTCAGTGCCTAATTACAAGGGCAGAGTCCATTGTTGGCTGTGGATTCCCTCTGTTTTCCCAACTCTAAGTAAAATGGAGGTTGGGGCAGGGGGAGAGTTTTACCTTAGGGAGGAGATTTCCCAAGTGATCTTTTCCCTGATTTTCATGGAATGACTTGGATGGTGGCAGCGGGTCCCGCAAAATCTGGGTTTTAGAATTTGGGGGGGGGGCGATTTTTGTACCAGTGCTTGTAGAGGCAAGGTTTTGGAGTGCTCTTGCGGGTCCCCAACTTCTGCATTCGTCGTGCCAGAGTGGGGAACAGCCTTGACAAGAGCCAACACAAGACTTGTGTGCCATTGTCTTGTGTTGGGACTTTGCACAGGTTCCAAATGTATGAAATAAGACCCCATGGCCAAGCAGGCATAGGGTGTGTATGTGTGTTTGTACACAGATACATGTGTGTATATATGCAGGGCTCAACAAAGTATTGAATCTACTCGCCCTTGGCGAGTAGATTTCAGCCGGGCGCCCTATTCATTTGCGGCGCGCGCATGCGCAATGCGGGTCTTGCTCATGCGCAGTGCGGGGCTGGCGAGTGGCTTTTGCCGCCACTCGTCAAGCCCTGTATATATGTACAGAAGTCTAATGTAAAGGCACAATAGAGAAGAAGCTAGGAACTCAGTGGCAGAGTACAAAATCATACAGGCTATGTCTAGATAGCGGCGCTATTTCAGGATACTGGAGGTATCCTGAAATAGCTATTCTGCATCTTTTAAACGCACCCGTTATTTCCAAATAACAGGGGTGCTGTTCTGACATCCCTGTAGCCACGAGGGTTAAGGGGTGTTTCGGAATAGCGCTCTATTTCTATATTTAAATTTCGCAATTGTATATCTTATTTCGACCAACGGGTGCTGTGCAGATGCACCCCTAGTAACGACCAAATGAAGGACTGAGAATTCCTAGCTCAGAAGCCAGGCCATAGTAATTGGCCCTGTCACCATAATACACGAAACAAGACCAGTCACAAGGAGCTGGGGTGAGAAATAGATTTAATTTTAGAAGCAAATAAATGCAGAACTGAAAACTTGCTAAATAAGGAAAGCTCTTCCCAGCAGCAACAGAAGGATCAGAGTTCAGGGAACCTAAACCAACATACAGTGAAAGCAAATGACATGGCCACATCAGAACTGCTAGGGAGGAATGAGATGTTCCACTCCCCAAAAATATATGTCCAACACAATCAATAGAATCAACCCACTTCATTTCAGTGGGCATGTGGCTAAATCATCCCTTCTCTGAAGCCCTCAAAACCACAGGGACAGCACCAACAATGTTCTTCAGAAGTATTCCGCATACACATTTAATTCAGTTCCATCCTGAAAATGAATCAGACCTTATTTGAGGGTGATGAAGTCCAGCCGTAGGCAGAAGAAGTGGAACAGATAACCAGACCGTAAAGGAAACCGAAGAAGCAAATTAAAAATAAATCGAAGCTTTGAGCTTCCAGAAGCATCAGTCTGTCTCTGCGCCCCCTCCCTCCAGGGCTGGCTTGAGGAGAAATAGCTCTTTTAGGTGGAGTATCAAAAAATGAGTGACACGACGAAGAAAAATACGCTGCTATGATGGCACGTTGCGACATTCATGGCTTTTCTTGCCTTCTTGATTTGAGGAATAGCGGGGCCATCGCAAGCCTGTCGGGATGGTGTGTATTTTACATGGCGTGTATTGAGCAGGTTGTGAAGGTGGCTATTTGTGTGCATTTGTTTGTCTCTTTACTTTGCAAATGATTAGTCAAGTGCCTCTGTGTGGCCTGAACGCCTTTGAAATCTCATACGCCTGTTGCATTGAGCCATAACATCTTGCAAACAGATGGTGTTAGAGCACAGGTATGAAACGGAAAGGAGGAATAAATCCCAAGGAAGGTGTTTCCTCTTTCTTTTTAGGGGGCTTGAACCAATGAGGGGAACTTTTGGAATAATTGTCAGCAAGAGGCCAAGGACTGAATTGGCTATCGAGACTGAAACCTCCGTTCCATCCACATGTACTGTCGAATGGGGTTGAACTTAAGCATGTACTTAAAACTAAATATGCACTTACGGCGTTGTGGTGCATTGGGGCCCTGAACTATTATTACTGATTCTTAAATGTGTGCTCGCTCCAGAGGAGGGTTAGAGGCCTTGCCTAGTGTTATATTGAGGAGATCTCACACGGATACACCTGTTCTATGGTTAGAGAAATTAATTCCCATTTTGCTATGTGACCTTTAATACTCGTCAGTTGCTTCACTAGCAAGTAGGTTTTGTGTGTCCCAGGAAGTTACATTCAACACAAACGTTGTTCCTTTTTGGATTAGACCTGTGTAACTTCATATTTTGAAGCCATGAATCCACCGTGCTGTGCTCTCACATTAATCTGTTGCTGAGGGTGTCAGCCTTTTGTGGAATTGTTCTCTAGACTGTGCACAATGTTTGCTAAAGGAGACATGGTCCAAGCCCTAAGAGTTCAGATTAAAATCTATATATTTGTAATGTGGTCTGTTCTGAACATGAACTAGGGACTTATTGCAACAAGTTTGAAACAAACAGAATAGGAAGGTTTGTGGCAATCACACACACACACACACACACGTTTCATGTGACTAAATCTTGTTCTTTGTATGTCTTTTGTTATGACAGATTTGCATTTTTATTGGAGAAACTCTTCTGTTTTCAAACTGGGCAATCACAGCTGACATACTAATGGTGAGTCTCTGCTGTTAAAGCATTTTCTTCCTGGGAGTGGTGGGTAGAAACAGCTTTTCATATTGCAAAGGACAGCCTGCGGGTGCTGACATGTCCCTTTAAAAGCCTAACTCCATCTCCAGCCAGTTTTTCCCAGATAGCCTCCCGTTATCTTCCTTTTGAATGTCAGTTTGGTGGAACCTCTGTAGAGCTCACTGGTGCCTGGCTGAAAATGTAAGGAATCACATGTGGAGTTCAGCGAGGACTCAGGAATGGGCTGCCCATTGGCCAGTTTTACCATCCAGAATTCCCACTGGCTTCGTTGAGTAATAGGAAGTCAGCTCCACACAGGCCCCAAGCCAGCCATCTACCTCTGTCTGACTTACCGCCAGGAAACCAAACGTTCTTCACAGGCACAGAGAGTATCGCTTTTATGGGGAGGGGAACTGAGCGGTGGGGAGGGGAGGGGGAAAAGTATGAAGAAATCTTGGACCATGTCCTCCTCTTCCAAGAGGAAACCCTCCAGGCTTTTTCACTTCAGGTACCTCATCTTCCCTTTGTTCTCTGTGTAAAATGTTTCATGCCTCCGGGACTGAAGAACTCTATAGCACTGGCCTCCCGTGCTGGCTTCTGCTCTGAATATGTGTTAACCCTTTGCGGATCTCAAAACATATTGATCCTTGCAGTCCCATTGTGAGAGAGGTTAATAGGTATATTTCTCATGTCGGGGGATCAAGGCACATAGGGTTACAGAACTTGCCCAAGGTCACGTGGCAGGGCAGTGGCAGAGTGTGGAGAGTCTTCCCACCCCCATCACTGTGCAGGCCCTGCAATGTATCTTCAGATAGGGCCATTCCTTGCCTACACAAACATAAGCAGATGGAAAATCAGATGGAAAATTTCTATGCATTAGGGCCCCAATTCAACAAAGAACTTAAGCTTAAACCTAGGCACATGCGTGAAGACTTTGATGAGTGCAAACGAAAATTAAGCCCATTATTTATTGGCATTAAGGTCGCACGTATATGCTGTACGAACCCAAAACAAATGCCCACGTCTGTCTGTCTAAGATATTTTTATAGTCCTTATCCCTGAGCACCTCACAGTCTATTATATTATACCCTCACACACATTTGTGAGGTAGGCCGTGCTGTTATCCATCCCCAGTGTAGAGATGGGGACCTGAGGCACAGAGTGACTCTCTCAGGTCACACAGGAAGCCTGTGGCAGAGCAGGGATTTGAATCTAGGTCTCCAAGGTCCCAGGCTAGTTTCCTAATCACTGGACCGCCCTTATTCTTCCGCTACATCCCTGGTGTCCAACTATAGTGAAGTAGCCACACTCAACCAGCTAGATAGCCACATGTGGCTAGTGGCTAGCAGTTGGACACCACACTGCGTGTTTTGTGTTAAATCACAGGCTAAGGACATGATCCTGCTCCCTCTTTACCCCTGAGAATTTTGCCTTGATGTCCATGGGACTGTAGGATCCGGTAACTTTTTAATGGCTGTTCTGGTCTCTGCAGGCTGCCTTGTCGGACTGGATCTTTATATTGTTTGTTTTTTGCAGACACACCTGTCTTAGAGCAAACCAAGCCAAACCAAACCAACAAAAACCCTGAAGTGAAGCATAGGCAAGCGAACATAAAATAACATCAACATTATTTTTAATAATCATTTTAATTAACATAGGCTTTTAAGCCTCTCTCGCAATTAGCTACTTAGACAAACGAACTGTCTGTAATATACAATAATGCCCCTGTTCAGTACATTATTAGTGGGAGGATATACTTAAGAGCACTATACAAATAAATGCGAATGTCCATGCGGATCAATACTCGCCCGTAAATTGAAGAAATAGTCTGAAGTGCATTTATATTACACAGGGGTCTTGAAAGGTTATTTAGACAGTCAGCAAGTGAGAGCCAAGATTATAGCCATGTTTTAGCCGGCAGCTTTATAACAGTCCTGGCCAGCCAAGGGTGTGTAAATGCTCCAGCTGGGATTCACTTTGAACAGCATCCAGTAGAAATTAATTGGCAACGTATTTATTTGGTGGACTAGTAATAGCACTCTGCAGGTCTGTTGCACCTTCAGTCTGTGACTCTCCAACACTTAACAAACATCATTGACATAAGACTCCCAACACCCCTCCCCACCCCGCATCTCTCCCATCAGTCTTGTTAGCCTGTTGGTGCAGCTGGCAAACTGGTGTCAGAAAGATGAAGGGCACAGTTTCCAAAAACTCCCGGGACTGGCTGAATTTGGCTGCCATTGAAACCAATGTGAATTTTACCCTGATTTCAGTGGGAGTAGAACTAAGTTTGTGCGAAGGGCTTTTGGAAATCTCACCTGACGTGTCTTAGCCAAGATCACCCAAGGTTTCAAAGTATCACTTCTTATGGGCCCGATCCTTCAGGTTGCTCAGCAGTTTCATAGCCTTTGTAGGATCAGGTTTTAAGGTCTTTATGTTTCCTTGGTAGCCTAATGTTTTGACACTCGCTCGTGGCTAGTGCCATGCTAATGCCAGGCTTCCGTTCTTGTGGACTTATCTGTGCTGCAAAAGGCCCTCGTGAGTTGGATTTGATGAACAGTCAGTACTGCAGGGGGCATTGTGCGTGTAGGCTGATATCTGTTCCGAATGCGGATTTGCACAAATCAAGTCTTACTCACAGCACCCCCCCACTAGAAGTGATGTCTCTGGTGTAGGGGCCCTAAATGGGAGGGACATTCTGTGTTTCGGCTCTGAGGCATTTGCAGTTAAACCGGGTAAGGACAGGACTCATGTCAGAGAAGAATAATTCTGCCAGCTCCTCTAGGGGCGTAGAACATCAGTAATACAACCACAGCCTTTCCGAGACTCTATTTAAAGAGGCGAGGCTCACCCCAAAGCCGCTTCGTCAGCCTCCCTGGACATCCTGCGTGATGTGCACCACCCAACCTGGAGTCGGGGCAATGGGCCAGAAGAATCCCACACTCTTCCTCTTGGCTGGGGTGGCTGTTCCACCTCCAGCTTCCGCGGAGACATTTCAACTAACCAGCCAGCGCATGGTTTGAATTTAGCTCTCTTTTAATATTGGCATCCTTGTTCCGATCTTTAATTTACTGCGCTCTTCCCTAGGACAGTGGCTAAGGTTTGCAACCAGCTATTTCTGCTCTATCAGAATAAAATATCCTTGAAGCAGGAAGAACTGTTCCTCTTCCCACTGCCGCCAATGTTATTCAAAGGAGAAGAAACAATCTCATCATGATTCATTTGGTTGCTAGGCTGTATTTCTGTCACTAGGATTTCAAGCTAGACATGCAAATGTATTTGGCATTATAAAGTCTGTCTGGTCTCTGCCCTCAGTAATTTAATTAGTTCATTACTTAAAACTTTACCGGCAGTTGTATTGCTGTTTGCAAATCTATGTTTTATTGAAGCAACGATTAACGGTCAAAGCCCAGTTATCTAAGACAAGAAGCGGAATTTGCCCCAAATAGCATCAATTTACTGCTATTCACTTATCAGTAGTAAATTCTTATGCTTCTGAATCAGTGAAGAACAACCTAAGCTAGAGAGTGGTCCCTCCTTCATCGCAACAGGCCACAAGATGGTCCCCTAGGACAGGGTAGTTTTGCTAATTGTACTTGCGTCCCTAAAATGTTCAGGCTGTGTGGATTGAACCGTAGCAGTGCTTTGACTG
>JANRFK010000867.1:7661906-7680473 GCA_030068395.1 Apalone spinifera | reverse complement strand
CAGGCAGTTCCAGGTTCTCTCGCAGGACTGTTAGAAGGGCTTGTATTGCTCATTTGCTTAGCCACAGCTACAGTGACGAGTTGGTCTCGTTCACGTCACGTGGATTATTAACTGACACTTTGCTCAGTTATTTTTAAAGGAATCTTATTGCAAATGTGGCTATTTTTGACCAGGACGCGGGTAACTGGAGGTAAATATCTGCCAGTCTCTCGTGTCTTCCCTGCAGAGCACAGCTCCCTGCCTTCAAGGTGGACGTGAAAAGACTTGAAACGTTTTAAAGTGGGGTGGGCTCTGATTTACTTGTGCCGTCATAGTAGCGTTGACGTTAGTTAATCAATGGCTCCGCTGCTACTAATCTCTACACCACTGATGAGTAAAAGTGCTCGTTAATATTGTTTCCAATCTAGCCCTGCCTAGTTTGAAAGGAAGAGTATTTTGCTGGGCTGCTTGAAAAGGGCTGAGGCCTACATGCATTTTCCAGTGACACCGTAAGTAAACGGAGGAGAGAGAATTGTCCCAGCTTACGCTTTTTGACTAAGCAGAAAAATAAGGTGAGTGGGCAGTTATTTTTCTGGAGCCGTTAGCACCTCATTGCTCACAGCTGTAATACCTTCATGCTGGTGTAGTGTAAATGTGACACTTGAATGTCAACTGCAAAAAACAAGACCTCTTTGTTAAACAAAAGATCTGACATTAGAAACAAAGCTAGGAGAGGCTCGCTCCTTACAGTGTGGACGAGGGTATTAAAAAGAAAATCCCAGTGGCAATTCTGGAAAGTTCAAAGTGAACTTAAGTCAGACTGTCACTCCCTTAGGAGGGAGCAAACCACAACAGTTGGGGTGCATCTATGTTGCACCGTAACTCGAAATAAGAGATGCAATTTGACCTATGCAGATTGCGTCTCTTATTTCAATGCTATTTCGAAATAGCTTATTTCGTCATTTAGTGCCAAATTTCGAAATAACTCACTCTTCCGAAATGTCCTTTACTTCTCATGGAATGAGGTTTACAGGGACGTCGGCATAGTGAGCCCGAAATAACGGGTTTTCCGTGAAGACGCAGGTTAGCTATTTCGGGATAGTCCAGTATCCCGAAATAGCGTTGCAGTGTAGACGTCGCCTAGGACTGCAGGGAGGGGAAATACTAAAATTGTAGGAACAAAGCTTTATAACACTGTAAATGTGTTTGAAAAATAGTGGGGGGGGAAATCGTTAGTATTTGCAGCATGCATAATGATGATTATATGCATGTAACCACACACAGACCCTCAGTGCAGCAATATCAGACTTCAGGGAAAGCAATTCATCTCTGGAGTTGGGTATTTTGTAAACTTTCTTCTCCCTGGCACTGAAACGAATTACGTTAAACAAAACTGGAAGCCACCAGAAAGCACTGACCATGGTTTTCCTGACTCTTCTGTAAATCCCAGAGAACACCTTGTGCAAGGGAGAGACTCTCCTCCTCCTCTTAGCTGCTCAAGAATGAGACAGCTCTCCACGCTAGTGCCTCCGTGTCTCCCTTAAGCAGGACGCTGTTGCTTGGACCTCTCTGCCATCCTTTCGCATGTTCCCTTGGAGTGCTTTTGAGGGATGGATGTGGCCACGCAGTGGAAGCATTCACATCCAGTCAGGTGCCTGGCCTCACGAGATGCTCAAAGCTTGCATACAACTCTATCAACTCTCTATTTGGTGTCTTTCGCGAAGATAAAGCATCCGCGGACTTGTTTGATTAATCATTAAAGAACACTGGATTGAGCCTTCAATTTGGAAAGCCGTGATGTACAGACCAGGTCTCCAGCTGGCACAGTCTCTGGCTGACCGAACTGGCAGCATTTACTAGGACGGATGTTACCCTGTATGCAACAAAGACTTCTTCACTAGCTAAACCTAAGTGTATACACAATGTACAGTCAGTCACAGGGGTGGTGTGGGTGTGGGCTCTGGACACTCACTGTTGACATTCAGGTATATGGGGAAACTCTACAAGACCCTTAGGCTCTGGAGCATTGACCTGTAGGCCCCCGCTTTGCGTCTTTGACCCTGACCCTGCAGCTGGTTAGAGCGAAGTGATTGGCTTAGCACTTGATAAGACTTCAGATGCATCAGGGAGCTGGATGTTTTGCTTGTTTCCAGTCCTGGGGGGCTCCTAGCTGGAGTGGTGGTTGTGGGAGCTGGAGTCCGCCCCTCTTTTCCTTCTTCATCTGTGACGTCAGCTGTGAAGACAAGGGAACAAAAGTCGTTATGCAACAGGGGCTCTTTCTGGTGTTAGTATGAGCTTGAAAAACAAACCCTAGTTTCCACTCCACATGATGATCTGGAGAGATGGCACAAGAGGGAGGCCTCACTGATGTCCAAGTTGTACCACGTGAATGATGCCAGTAGCACTGAACCAGTGCCACGGGCCTACTGTGGATGTTGTTAGACTGGGGTAGCTTGTTCCCATGGGGGAAGGGGGAAATGTACCAGTATGAGGTGTCATGTACTCCCCTTCCTGCATCCACAGGAGCGCTTGTGTTGGTCTAACTAGAGAGGTTTTAAAAATCAACTCCTCCTCTTCCAAAGTAATTCTAGTGCAGCCCACGTGTCTTAGCCAAGTTCAATGGCAGTTTAAAGCTGTCAAACCCCCACCATTGATAAGTGAATGAAAAATGGGCAGTAGGAAAAATAACAGGAAGGGGTTAGGTGCACGTAACCCTTCCGCAACACAACTGCATTACCCTCTTGGCACATTGGACGCTCCCTCTGAAACCAGCCCTTTCTCTATATCAAAGGATACCAAGAAAGATCTTAACTTGAGGCTCTTCCAGTGACCAGGCTGTTCAAATTATAGTCACATGCCTCTCACATGTCTGCAGAGGGCATGAGAGCTTCCTGTGACTTCAACAAAATTAAGTTTTACTGAGAAAGTTGCACTAAAATTTGGAAGAAAAAGGGGGGGACCCGAAAAGGAAAAAATCCAAGAAATAAAATGCTCTGTGTACTTGTAAATGATGCAGACTTGATGTGAAAATGGAAAAACAAACCCAAACCCAGCTCTTTTGTTTTTAGTCACTTTTCAAACTGCTGCTCCTGAAACCGAAGGGTTGAGCAATTGCACTGAGTCGTCTGCAACTGGAACGCAGAGTCAGCGATTCTGCCCCTAATGAAGAAGAAAGATGAACTAGAGCCCAGCCCCCCTCTCTTCTCACTGCTGGGGTCAAAGGCGTAAGAGGCAACATTAATTTCTTTTAAGGAAGTGGCACCAGCAGCTTTGATAGCGACTGCAGGCAGCAGCTCTGTTGGGTAAAGAGATGCTATTTTTACATCACTATGTGACCTTCCGTTTCCAGCTGCTCTAATGGGAAATGTATTAAATCCATTATAAGGTAAGTTTTGCCATAAGAGTCTTTGATGATTCTTTAACCATGTACAAAATCATGTAGCATGCTATTAAATAGCATTAAGTTGGTGTTAAACTCCCAGCCCAGGGCATGAAAGGTAAGAGCTTGTCTATTGGGCGCTTAGATTCTACAGTGATCTATGCACCCCCATAGAAACAATAGTCAAGATAACATTACATCAGTTCACAAAAAAGGCCATCCTTAATTGTGCTATTTTAATTCTGATTTCACAAAGTCCCCACGACACTTTTTTATGGGCAAGAAATCTCCCCCCCCCCCCTTTTTAAGCCGGATCGATAAATTTTCCTGAAACCCCAGGAAGAGTTTACCCTTTGCTCTCTGCAGCTCTGAGCTGGGAGTACAGGGGTAGGTGTGTGACTGTGGTCTAATGCCCAGGCCTCAGAATGGTCCTCCAGGGAGGCATATGGCTCAGCAGAGGCAAGGTCAAAAAGCATTTTCCAGTGTCAGGTCAGGGCTCTGCAGTACATTTGTGGATAGTCACGTGGCAGCACCTCAGCAGAATTGCTGTACGCAGACGAACTTTAGGACAGGCCAAATACTGACCTGGCTTCCACTGACATCAGCAGGGTTTGGTTTTGCACATGGTCCCTAGTCTGGCCAGAAAAACGGTCGTGGCGTTGCTGGAATTCAGTCAGTCCAGGGATGGGCTCTGTCTACACTACCAAGGCTAGGCAGGCACAGCCCCCTCTGTATGCCGACGGGCTCTGGGTTGCTTTGTGCCCCTGACTCTCACAGCTATGCTGGGATAAACTGGTGGTCCACGGTGGTACTGCAGGGGGTCCGTGGAAAGTTTAAAAGTCAGGATCCTTCCTTTTCTTTTTCCTTCCATACTTTTCTTTCCCTCCCCACCCCCAGGGAGGTGTGTCCATGAAATTTTAATAGATAAGGGCTCGAAAAGGTTGGGACCCATTGGTGTAGACCAAGGCCAGAGCATCTGGTTTGGCCTTGGTATCACCATTCATGCTACGGACCTCCTTTGGATGGTAAAGACCTGCAGTATCTTTCAAGGCGGGTGGGCTGAGAGAAACTTTATAGGCCCTGTTGCCTCCCCCCCCTTCTCCAAGTTTTTTTTTTTTTTTTTTTTTTAAAGCAAGGCACTGGAATACAAGGGGGTCACGCAGGCCTCAAAGCTTCTTCAGTCCCTTGCTTTTTTGGCATTGATAAGGGAGTGATTTCATTGCAAGAGTCACTGAGAGACTTGGTGCCCTGGGATTTGCCCTTGGGGATAAGCCGGGGCAGGGGGAGAGGGGAGGCTCTGCTCTGAAGGAAGGTGTTTCACCACAGAGTGGATTTTAGCTCCTAGGAAGCTGTAACTTTGGGCCTTGGGGCCTGGCAGGGTAAAATGGAGGGAGTTTGCAGCTAGGGCTTTTTTGGTCAAACTATTCGATCCTAAAGGCGCGTGCTTTGCACTCTCATATGTGGCTTGCCCTTGGTCCCTGCAAGCTATATGGTGGGAACCCCCTAGGACACAGTGCCATCCTTCTGCTCAACTGCAGGGGCAGGAACTGGAAAGCTCCTTCTCCAAGGCCCGGCGCACCCATGTCACCACTGTCATTGTGTGTTGGCTTTGGTCACTCACCTTCTCAGACTTTCACAGAGGCTGGTGGCATCATTAATTGATTCACCCTGGATAAAAGGGGGGAAAATAATGTCAGGAATAAATCGTCAGCAGGGAGGTGGCAGGGCATCCGTCGGCCCAAAAAACACCACTTAACATCCCCTGTCCTTGCCTGAAATGGTCAAGATTCGTATTGTCAGTGTGGCTGCTCTTCTCTCCAGAGGGCTCAGTCTCTAGAGAGGCGGGAAGCTGGCGTGCATTAGCAGCTGCCCTGCGAACACAGGTCTGGGGCTCCCAACGCTTTCATGGTAGAGTCTGGGGGCAGCTGTGCCAGCCACGGGAACACGCCCGGTGACACGTCCAATACAAATTGGCACGAACCCGGCAACCCTCCACAGATATTCTGACACGCAGCAGCTGTTTCCCTCGGCCAGGAACAAGGCTCTTTGTGCTGGAACGGTGGAGTGGTGTCCTTTGGACTGAGCATAAATGGGAACAGCCACCACTGAGACGGGTGAGTTTAAAAGCAGTCTTTCACTGGAGCTGAAACACTTCTTGGTCTCGGCAGCAAGAAGTAGGTCTAATCCACCAGGTCATGCAACTTCAGCACCACATCCCTGTTCTCTGTCTCAATCAATGTAAGCTGCCTTACGTCCACCTATCTGGAGTGTAGCCCGGGGCTGGGGTAAGGACCCAGTCTTTCTGAAGCTGAGCAGGCATCTTTCCTGAATTTATCCTCACACTCCCCTGTGAAAGGGCAGTGCTATCACCTCACCTTTTAACATGGGGAACTGAGGCTCGGCGAGGTTGTGTCGTGTTCAAAGTCACTCAGGAAGCCTGTGGCAGAGGAGAGAATTGAAACCTGGTCCCCTTACCCACTGGATCATCCCTCCTCTGCCAAACACACCAGGAGTATGTCTACATAGCAGGGCAAAACTCAAATTCAGCTATGCAACTTCAGTGACATCAAGGCTATGTCTACCCTGGCAGCTGTTCTTGCGCAAAAACTTGCCTGCTGTCTACACTGCACGAGCGTTCTTGTGCAAGTACATTTACACTACAGCGTTGTAAAATTGGGCTTCTTCCGGAAGAGTTATTCCTCTCCCCACGAGGAATAAGCCCTCTTGCGCAAGAGCTCTTCCACAAGAGGGCAGTGTAGACGGGCAACATGAATTTCTTGCGCAAGAAGCCCCTACGGTTAAAATGGCCATCAGAGCTTTCTTGCGCAAGAGAGCGTCTACACTGCCATAGCTGCTCTGGCGCAAAAGCACATCTGTTGCGCAAAAGCACATGGCAATGTGGACGCGCTCTTCTGGAAGATTTTTTGCACGAGAACTCTTCCACAAAAGAGTTCTTGCGCAAGAAGCCGCCAGTGTAGACGTAGCCCAACTGCGTAGCTGAAGTCGAGCTAGCGTAACTCGCCTTTGGGTGCTGTCTACACTGCAGGAAGTCAAAGGAAGAACACTCTTCCTTCGCCTTCCCTTCCTCCTCGTGCAATGAGGATTACAGGAGTCGGAGTAAGAAGTCCTCCAGCTCGATATGATTTCAAAATAACGGCTTGTGCCCCCTTTATTTCAAAATAACGCTGCTGTGTAGACATACCCCAGGTATGCGACTGGTTTTCTGTTTCATCTCCGAGATGCAGCCAGGTAGAACATTACTTACTGTCTCACCTGCACCCTGAGTACCCTTTGATTGCATTTGAACTCCTGGGAGGTCAGCAGAGACTTAACAGAGAGAGGGGAAATAAGGCCAAAAATGCTAGTAACTCCAAATTTTCCAATGGTCATAGAATGTCCCACAGAGCCTTGAGTAGCCAGGATGCTCAGGAGTCTCCCAGACCTCGGCAGGGTCCCACATTGCAGAGTTTGTCACTTCCCGTCTGGGAATATCTGCTGAGTAAGCAGCTATTCCTAAATTGTACTATTTTCTCCACAGTGTTTTCTCAAGGTCCTGGGTGGTTTCATTCCTCTGTTGGAGGGAGACAGGAACCATTCTGTTCCTTCCCAACAGAGAAGGAAACTTGTCCAGACTGTCTTAATAACCAAAACTGGTTGGAGACACTTTTCCTGATTGTTTCCACGGTTATCTCCACCACTTACAAATGAGTCCACCCCCCTCCCCCCAGTTTCCTCCATCTAGAAAACCCAAATCTCTCCCCCAGAGGTGATCAAATAGATTGTGATATGTGACAGCATCTATAATTACAAAGTATTTATAGAACCATCTCTTTAATATTAGACTACATGCTCTGAAATGATGTATTAAATATTTAAAGTATGTAAAGCAGATCTAATTTTGTTCTACTCATAGGAATGCCTAAGAGAGAATTAGAACCAATTTAGTATATATTTACTGTGACCTTTTATGGGTTATTGTGTCTATGCACCAGCGTCACAGAGGAAACTGGACTGTCTAAAAAAGGCTATTCTCCAATTAACTCTAGCCCTTTTATTCCAGTCAGTCTACATGGCCAGCCAACGCACAAAGCAGCCCAAGATTTATTATTTGTAGCACACTGAGTCCCATTATGCAAAGAGGAATACACACACATACTAAGAGACCGTTTCTGCCTCTGCTTCTGAAATGATTGCTGCCAAAATCCCAGCAAATCTTCTCCTTCCCTCCATTCAGGCATAAGGAGAAAGCCAGACTTCCCTCTCTAGCCCTCCCCCTCATCTTGGCTTCATTTAGGCTAAAGTTTTCAAAAGTGTCTTAGTGGCTTGGGAGCCAAGCTGGCCCTTTCAGAAGTGTCTTAGGCTCTGTCTACATTTGGCGACAAAAGTGCTGTCGACATGCAAAAGTTGCCAAAAGTGAATACCGGGTCAAACCGGTTTTACTTCCTTCCATTGTTGACATTTCATGGCCACATTGCTAGCTCCCCTGGCGGCAGAGTAAAGCATTGTGGGTAAGCATCCCACATTAAAGCATTGGGAGAAGGCAGAGCTGATCCCTGTGCTTGTTGGGATTCTCACGTAGCTCTGGGAGCTCCCTGGGCTAAGGGATGTCAAAGCAGCACAGCAGGGCTGTGCTCAGGGTTTTGTGATCTCTGCTGCCGTCACAATCCGCAAGAGCTACGCCAGCAATTAGGCAGGAAGTGCTGGTGACATTCTCTAGCCTGTGTTAGGTGGGAGGTCAAACTAGATCACCATAATAGATTTTTAAGGCATAAAGGACTATGGAAAGCAACCCTTTCCCTGAATGCCAGAGATCTGTTCCATTCCTTTCCTGCTCTTCTGCCCCAGGGCTTAGTTAGCACAATCTCCCCTGTCTTGCATGTGTGGCGACACTTGCCCACAGGTTCACTGTTTGAGGATTAGAGTAATTACCAGCCCAGCAGGGACCAGCAGTCTGTGAACCCACCCTCTGGAACTCATGGAGTCAGTAGCCTTAATTTTGTAAGGCTGCTGCCTGAACCTGCCTGACAGATTTGGAGGTAAAGGACATACCCCTCCTAGCCACATCGTCTCATGTTGAAAGGCACAAGAATGAGTCTGTTGGAGGGAGCCCTATGGATCTGCAGAGGACCACAGAGAACTAATTGCAGAATGGTTCGGCTCACACAGCCTCTCCAGTGCACATCGCTAGCCCAATGGCCAGGGTAAGCATCTACTTTTGAGTTTCTTGGTCTCAGATTGGTGTGTCCAGGGGGACAGGCAATGGTGTCAGTTTAGTCTCCCAACAATCCGATAGGGCAGCGCTTGGCAACCAAGGCTGTTGAGCGGCCCGCCTTCACCTCAGTTGGCCACAAAACTGCAACCAAGACAGTCTCGCGAGCCAGAGTAGTTTTTCGAACTGTGCTGGCGTACCTGGAATTTGCGGGGTGTGTGGACTGAACCGTAGCGGCGCTTTGACTGGATGCAAAGGGAGCGCCTGGCTCTCGCAATCACTCAGCACACCCCTCACGTCATGTACCCTTGCTTTACCTCCGTGTCCCTTCAGTAACAGTGGTAGGAAAGAAACAGCCTGGATGGAAGCCAGCAGAATTTGGCAACACTGTGCCCGGGCAACGGAAAACAAAATGTCTCGCTGGCCACACGTTGGCCACCACTGCGAAGGGACGAAGTTAGTGTAGCCACCCAGACAGATGGGACACAGGGATTCAAAGGGGAAGGAGGATGGATCCCAGCACAAGGTGGGATGCAGGAATCTCCATGCAGTTTGGGCATCGTGTTCACCCGCCCCGTTTACAAAGGGAGGTTCTGATGGGCTTTCCTGGAAGAGGAATAGAACAGGAAAAAACCTGAGCCCTGGAACCAGCTCATGTACCACCACCATCACCACCGCAGGCAGCATTTGAAATGGGCTGAGGCAGCTACATATTAAGGTTTCTGATACCCCTTCCCCCAGGGGGAAGTCAATTGTCTACTTGTATTGTTTCAGCCCCATGTCTGGTACCATCACCCCCGACAGCAGCGAGCTGAGCTCTAGGTTGTTAAAAGCTAATTCTATAAACTCCTGCCCCACCCTGTGCTACTAACAGGAGGCCATGAACTAAAATACAGATGGTGTGAGGCTGGCCCTGCAGAGCTCGCTCAGAACTCTGCTGGTACATCCCCACTGGCTGTGCTCACGACAGTGATGAAGCTGCTAACGCCGCTCACCAGCATTAACCAGCCCCCATGGCCCTGTAGCAAAGTTGCGGAGGCCGTGCCGGATCTCCCTACAGCATGGTTGCGGGGGCTGTGCCCGTTCTCCCTACAGCACGGTCATGGAGGCTGCGCCCAATGGAAATTTCCCTGCATGGGGATTCACATCGACACGTTTCTCCATGTCCCCTGGAGGCCTCTGTCAGAGCCAGTTAAATCCAACTGGCTTCACCTATCGCTGCTTGTTGCCGACAGCTGTCTGTTGGGCCTGGGTTCTTTCCGAGGTTCTGCTGAGTATTGACACAATCCGGAAAAATCCCTGAATTTTTTTTCCACAAATACTTTTTTACAAAGCCCCAGGAGGACCAGAAACTGAATTAGCCATTTAGCTCTTGTACAGAGGTCTCTTCAAAGCTCCCACCGGAGAAGCACTCTCGCCATGGCTGCGTGGGGAACGCGCATTGATCCAGCAAGCCTTCATCTTCAGGTCAATTGCCAGGCTCTTCTAGCCAATAGGAAAATGGCAGCTCAGAGCCTTTAGCACAGGGCTACTCAACTTTGGAAGCCCCGGGGGCTACAATGATACAGCACATGCCCAGGGCTGCAACTGAAGTGTGGTTGCATGTACATGCACATATATATATGCAAATAGCTTCTTTCACACTGACGGGCATGAATACAAAGATTAAAGCAACACTACACAACACGCTAGCCCCATGTAAGTCAGTTCTGCTGATATTAATAAAATGCAATAGTTACCCGATTTCCACCCATATGACAGCACTTTGAATGAGCACTGCCAGTCCAGCAATTTAACTACTAAACACTTATTGACAGAAGACCATTATATTGAATCGCCATTGTGGAGCGTGTTCCCAGCGGAGGCCATGTTCAAAGGATCCCACCCGTGGGCTGTGTGTTGAGCCCCACGTAAACCCAAACTGCACCGCGGGCTGCAGACAAACAGGCTGTGGGCCGCCTGTTGAGTAGCCCTGATCTAGTGCAACAGTTGAGAACATCAGCTGCACAGGTTGGAATCCAGCAACATGCAGAGTCCTCCAAACACCTCCGTTAGCCCTTTCCGTCCCCAAGGCAGGTGGGATAGTCCCAGGTCGGGCAGCCACGCTGGGTCTCAGATGATCCTTGTTCAACTTTCTGCTCCACCACTGAGTCCTTGTATAGAAACCTCGAGCAAATCGCCGTGATTCATTTTCCCCATCTGCAAATTCTTATCCCGCAGGGTGCTGTGAATCCAACCCCTTCAAAATGGCCAGGACCTCTGTAACTATGGCAATGGGGGCCACATAAGAGTGGCACATGGTAGCCTGACCAGGAACTGAGAACTACAGAGGCTGCTGCCAGAAAGCCCTTGCCTGACTATCTATCGAACCCCGTGTTCCTTAGGCGTTTGGACCATGCTGTGTGACTACCACGCAGTGCAGATGGGAGTAATACCAGGCCTGGGAGAGACCCTCAAAGTCAGGGCTTTAATTTCAAGGGCTGCAGGTGACCCGGACTGAAAGCAACGTACACGCAAAGCTGCATCTAAGTGAGAATGCAGGAAAGGTGAATGATGCAAAGAGAGGGGCGCAGCGATTTGCAGGGGGAGGCGATGGAGAGTTAGGGCACAGCTAAAAATATCCCATCCAGTAACAAGTTGCTGATGCATCCCGACAGATTCTTCTAGCCTCTCAGGAGCAAGATCTGTTTGGTGAAGCGGAGGTCAATTTGCCAAGGGAAGAGACACTAACGATTAGCTTGCTTCCAAATGTTAATGCACAAGTGGTGCTGGCTGTAGCTTGGTTTTGGGGGGGAAATTGTTATGTAATTTAGCTCTCCCTACTGCTTACCGGTGAAATGCAGCACAAGGGGATTAAGGCCTCCAAAGAGAATGAAAGCGGGAGGTAAGTAACACCCAGACCCCTTGCTAGCCCTCAGCAGGAGGGTGAATTTCATTCTGCAGCTGCTGTCACAAAAGCACAGCCCTTTGGTGAGAGCTATGTTTCCTTCTGGCTGTGTCATGTGCTCCGCCAGCTGTCCTAAGCTATGAATTGGCTTAAATCCACAATTTCTTCCTATATGTCAATGGCTTTATTGAATGGAATTCGGAACCATGTACAGGCGTATTTTGCCTCTTCATTCAGCTTTGCCTGTAAAAGCAACACGTACTCCATTCAAGTTTTCTGTCTGCGTGTTGAATTCAGGTACTAAGCATATTTGCTCAGAGGGAGAAATGCAGGCCAGTGGTCTGTTTTCCTTTGCTACAGAGATCTTAAAGAGAAGGCAAAGACTGGAATTAGGGAAAAATTCCATCGCTTTCCATTCTCTCTCATGCAGTAACCGAAGAGGTTTCGAAGAGGAACGGCTAACAGCGCCCATTAGATATCAAGGACTCGGGAAGGAAATAAACTTCACAGATAAGCCCTGTCCTACTCCTCTGCGGCAGCAGCTGATGTGAACCCATAGGAAGTGCTACTGAAGCTGAAAATCTCTTTAAATCTGTCCGTTTCCCTGTGCATGTCCAATTGAAGCCTGGTGACAGTGTAGCTCCGGTGGATGCATTCTGGCCTCCCAGCCAACAGTTCAAGCTCCAAGCGTGGCGTGGGCTCCTCCTGGCCAACGAATGGGAGGAGGATTTTTTTGTTTGTTTGTGCGCGGGTGGGGAAGAAGTGTCGTCATCTGGATGCAATATGAGATTCTGGTTCCTGTTTGCCTCTGTGGACAGTTATAAGTTCTCACTTTCTGATGGGGTTTGGTTTGCAACATCTCTCACCAATGATATTCCTCTTCGATGTGATCCCAAGTGTGCGGGAAAGGACAGCCAGCAAACGTGGTAACTTCTCTTGTGACTGTCTGATACAATCGCGTGTAGAGAGACCCGAGTGCCCGACGGAATGGACCCTTCTTCCAGCCCAGCATTCACACTCACCAGGCTCGGATGTCGGAAATCACTTGAACTGGAGCGAAGTCCAGTTCTTGTGGCGCTCCTCGATCCAACACTGGGAGACCCAAGAAAAGAGCCAGGACCCGATTTCAGTTATGGGTGCGGTCCGGAACACACCTTCAGACATCGTGAATGGAGACCCACGTGGGACCCTCTAACCTGCACCCACCGTTTGCGGAACGTCTGCCTTCCTGAGCGAGTGTGGACATCTCCGCTGATTTCAGGTATGCCAAGTGTACTTAGCCCACCCTTGCTTTCACCAGAAACATCTCATCCTTTACGTGGACAAACGTCACCTTCCTTCGGCAAGGTATTTACGGCTTCTCGTGGCACATTCATCCCACGTGACGACCACAGGCATCAGGAAGTGGAACAGCAAGGCTGAGTTTTTCATAATTTACTCTTCTGCTTCCTCGTGTCAGGAACATCCTGGATTGGAAGGCAGGCTCCTGGGTGAACACCCTGACCACCTGCCTGTGATCTGACAGCGTTCTGTATCTGTGCCAATGCAGCATTAGCAAAGCAACTGCCCTAGGACACACTTAAATCACTATTTAGCTCCTGTATAAACTCTATGCATGCCCGGAGCTGTCCCACGGTAGTGCATATAATGTACTGAGGGAGGGCACGGTTACGTAGCTCTTTGCAAACATGAATACTTGGGACTCAGACAAATGCTTGTTATCCCTATTTTACAGATGCAGATTTTTATGGAGAACTTTTGACTTCCTTAAGGACAAACAGGGGAGTCAGAGGCAGTGCCAGGATGATGGCTCCAGAGAGTTTCTGGCTTAGTCCCGTGCACAGACCACACAGTCTCCCCTTCCTCTCAATTCAGGGTCAAGAAACCATTCTAGCCGTGCTGCAGTGCGTCACACAACCGGCTGGGGGGCATTCCAGAGATTTTTCTTTTCTCAGCGGCATCAGGTGCCCATGCTCCCCTCTGCGGGGTATGTTTGGAGGGCTAGTCCCCACATGCAGTTGGCGGGCAGGGGCTTGGAGAGTCAAACTCGAAGTCCTGCCCGTGTTTCGGTTGCTGTTGTAGCTGCCCGTTCCAGCTTTTGGCCCTTCCTCAAGCAAAGCCCCCGCCACCTGCAGCCTATCTCGAGTGGCTCCTTTCAAATGCCACAGGAAACGTTCTCCTGCAAGGGCCTTACTACTGGAGCCAACGTGCCCAAAACAAAATAATGCCACAGGCAACCCAACCAGCCTTGGACGCCTTCTAAAGTAACCTGCAGGCAATCAGGTTGGCCCCAGCAGTCAAACAACAGGACAGTGTCTTGACAGAAGACCGTTTTTCCCGTTTGTACAATGGAAAAAGCCTGCTGCAGTGCACTAGTCATCCCTTCCCCCCCCCCCCTCCAAAATCTGCCAGCTTCCTCTGCAGTTTTGGAGTTGTCGCTGGGTAAATGGGTTAAAGCAATGGAGAGAAAAGGTAAAGCCACAAGATGCCTTTTGACACCGACGGCAGGGAATACTAAACCCCCCTTCATCTCTACTCCCATTTCCCTGACGTTCCATCCTGAGCATTCCAACCCTCCAGCCCTTCCACTTCTATTTGGATCCTTTCCACCCCCTCAGCCTTGTGCCTGCCAATCCTGTCCTTCCCCCTGAACACACTGCTGGGCTTTCTCCTTCCTGCAAACTGTTCCCCTTCATGCACTCTTCCTTTACATCAATTATCCTCCAGCATCTTAAATTGGGGTCCGGCCACTTCTTCTGTTTTCCTGTAAGCTCTCCAGGGTCGGGAGAGCATCTGAGTTAGGTTAGAGAAGCATGAGGAATGTTTCTAGTGCCACGGAGATGTTTTATTAGCATCATCAGCCTAAGGAAAGCCAACCCGTGCACCGTAAGCATTATTCTAGAGAGTGCAAGGCTGGGATTTTCAGGGGAGCACAAAGGAGTTAGATGCTCAATTTCCACTGAATTCCAGTGGGGTTGGGCTCCTAATGCCAACAGGTTCTTCAGTAAATTGCAGGCTGACTTTCCCTGGGAAGGGACTACCAACAAGGGCTGCAAAGCTTGCTAGTAGCTAGCCACACAATGAAACCCCCATTTTTCTGGGGATTTCAGTCGGCCATATTGCCGGTTTGTGGTGATGCTGTGCACTGCTACACTGCGATCCTCTTATGCCTTACGAGCAGCTATATGCCAACCGTGCGAGACGTGATCCTTAAAGATCTGGTTGCTGAGTGGAAAAATCACCTTGTCAGCTGTGACAATCTCAATCTACCACTGAGCACATCGCATCCTCTCAAGTGGGCACCTAGTTTCCTCATCAAAGAGAATTTTTATGAGTTTATCTTAAATTAATTTGCAGAAAAAACGCTTTCTAATGAGGTAAATGCGAAGCCCTTCTGACATGGAGAGTTAAACAAACCAAATGTACATATCAGCTTACTATTGCATATATGCTCGGGGGGCGGGAGGGTGGGCTATATCCTGCTCTGGCAGGAACATGACAGGATCTGATGCATCTGTTCTAACTACCACGCGTCTCCATAAAAGAAACTCAAAAGGATCAAAGGCGCTTTCAACAAAAATAATTATTGCAATGTGGGAAGTTTGAGATGATTTTGTGCCTGCCTCTGGAAAAGGCTAGAACAAGCCTACTGTGAAGAGGGTCTGAAAATGGCTTGTTCTTCTCTTTGCTACAAGGGAGTCTGCAGTTTGTAGACTTAACACATTCAGGAAAACATAAGGCTACATGTTAATTAGACGGTGTTCTTTTTGTGTTTTACACCACCCAATCAGTAGTGTAAAAGTAGTAACTTCCTCCTAGTAAGTGTCTGAACTAATTACGTTTAAATGATACATAAATCATTTTGGTTACTTAGTTTCCACATGCGATCAAAGGGGTTGCAGAGCTGCAGGTGTGTGTTAAATAAAATGTTTAATTTTTATTGCAAATATTTCTGGGCTGGAAAACTAAGGCCTTTCAGGCAGCCGTACGTTTTGACGTTGTCTCGGGATAATAGCTAAATAGCTACGCTGTTGGGTAAGCTGGCTGCATCGGGGGATTGCTTACACCTGTTTATCGTTGCATCAAGGATATGCACGACTACTCCATCCTGTGGCTTGGCCCGCCTCGTGGAAAAACTGGCTGTTGCATGTACTGTGCAAAAGTCAAAGGGGGACCGGCTGATTCTATGGATAACAAGATTATCTGGATGATCATAGTTAATGCTAAAAAGCATGGGAAGGGGTGTCAAACCACATGCTTTGAGGCCTACACTGGAAATTAGGAGAAGACTTTTGTGAGCAGCGGATTTTCCCACAACTGCATTCTACTGAGCCCTTTCACCTTCTGCTGAGCCATCGGGCACTGCTGGAGATGGGACACTGGGCTAGACGGACCATGGGTCTGATCCAGTTTGACAGTTCCTCTGCTCCTATGTCAAAGAGGAGACCGAGTAGTCTGCTCTTCCCGAGGAATGTCTGATGGGAGGGATATGCTCCAGCTGTATAACAGATCAGCACACGCCATATGAAAAAGACGGGCAGAGAATGCAAAGTAGTCGTGCTGGTTTATGTGCCAACTGGTGTAGGGCCATGGCAGGAGCCTGTACCCAACATCCCTAGTAACCTGGCAAATAGCCCTTATTTTGTGTGTGCTAGGAAAAGGCTAGATTCTCCCTAATTAAGTGAAGCTATTTACACCTGCTAAGTGCCAAGGTAAAGCATTTCTTCCTGGATCTCTATGTGCCTCAGAGAGGGGTGCAAAAGTTCATTTTCCTTGGGTTATGTGCTTTACCGATGGGGACGCGGCGATGCAGGCAGGCTATGGCACTCCATGAGCAGTCGTGGCCGTAGAGCCGCTGCGTCTCAGGGCTCGTCTAAACTCCATTCCTCTTCTGAAAGAGGAATGTAAATGAGCCCGATCGAAAATTCAAATGAAGCGCGGATTTACAAATCTCGTGCTTCATTTGCATAATCGTGGGAGAGCGCTTTTTCGAGAAAAGGTGGGGGTTTTTTCAGGTGTACGGGCTCTTTCGAAAAAGGGTTGGTTTCGAAAAACCATTTTTTGAAAGCGCCCTCTCCGTCGATTATGCAAATGAAGTGCAAGATTTGTAAATCCACGCTTCATTTGAATTTTCGATCGGGCTCATTTATATTCCTCTTTTGGAAGAGGAATGGAGTCTAGAGGAGCCCTCAGACTATCAGGCTCGAGCTGACTTCCCCCCTGGTACTGTAGGAAGGCCATGGCAGAGGTAGGCGTGAAACCCTCACCGCTCGATTGACACTCTGTTGCTATATGCACTTGGCCACGCAGTCCCAATACTGTCCTTGGGTACACCCCACAGTCCTGCTGGAAGAAGCTCAGCCTAGCTGCACTTCACACCACCTCTGTGTCTTGGGTAAGGGGTATTTTAGGGTGATCAGTCCAGCAGAAATACGCTGCAGTCACCCCAGAGAGCAACACAAAAGTATCTCTCAGTGCAGGGCAGGACCACAGCATGCGAAGTGATGCCTTAGTCCTTCGAGTGGAATCACAGGAGGAATTTTAGGTGAACAATATACCTGCCCAAGTCTGAATGTGAGCAAGGCCCTGAGCTAATATTCCTGTCCTTACTAAACAGAGCAACAGAATTGTAATTACTATAGGCAGCCAAGACCTCAACGGCCGTCCCACTCTTTAATCACTTGAGGGAGGGGCTTATATTTTATGTATTTATGAAAACACACCAAAAGTAATTAGCTTACAGGATGGACTGATTGGTCTCATCTGTGTCATTCCTAAATGTATAGCAAGCCTCTTGCAGCTGGTGTATTTCCAAGTGCCTGGGATGTATGTGAAAGATCCATTATTTGAGAATAATCTTTGGAAGCAGGCTCGTATTGCTCTTCTCATGAGCTTTTTCTGGTTCATCGTTACCGTGGGGGAGTAGGGAAGCTTTGTCAACTGGATTCAATAGGCTAAAAAAGTCATCCACAAAGTAGGCCACGAGCTGCCGTGGTGATGAGAGGCGCTCATAAAGGCGTTACGCGGGATTGACAGGCGGGAGGGTTCATCTTGTACATTCTCTCGTCTAAAAAGGAAGCATGGTGGAAACGGCCGTACAGCTTTTCACAGCGGCTCGGAGGGGGCTGCTCTATTTACGGCGGGCGCTGCTGCGGTGAGGACATTTTTCCTAAGCAAATACCCAAGCACCAGCCAAAACCCCTGACCTGTCCTTCAGCCTGGCAAGTTGAGAGGCAGCAGACCCACCTCTCCCTTCTCCCTCAGCAGAGGACGACACCAGGCCTCAGAATTACCCAGCTTTGCCCCCATCTTTAGTCATTACTCAGGCCTATGACCTCCAGCCTGTGCGACCTGACCCTACCTGTGATGAATGGGTTTAATCACAGGCATGACACGGGGGCTTTCGATGCCTGCAGGTTAATCAATTTCACTTGGCAGGGTGCACTTGGGAGTCCTGCTAATTGATTGAGCAGCGGGCTCCTGGGTGGAGGAGCACAAGGCTTCCTGAAGGAGCAATGCTCTGTGCTCAGTCCCTGAGGGGTGGGTGGGACTGGGGACGGACCAGCAAGGGAAGCTATTCTAGCTGAGGATGCATTAATGCCCGGTTCCACCATTCAGGAAGCATGCGGACAGATGGTAGCTGGAGAGCTGACCTGGAGTCCAGCATGGATCGTTAACATGCTAATAATACTCAGGCCCTGCTGCCCTTCCCCCATTCCCATGAGCCCGGCAAGGGGCTCTATGCTGCTGAGCAAACCAGGAACAGGCTGGCAAGGGGGACAACATGCCATCCCACGGTGAACCAGGGGTGTGGCCCAGCAGTGGCTTAGAGGATCAGAACTCAAAGGTTACTACTACATATTAAAAATAGTTTGTTTGGTAACTGTCCTAACCACTGCAGCAAACAACACTGTCCCACTATGACAGAGCACTTTACCAGGAGCGTGACTGCGGGCCACGATTTTTAACAAGGGAATAACGGTTCAGGGGCATAATGAAAAACCCAGCAGACAGAAAAGCCGAGCAGGTGCGTGGCTAGTTGTGATTTATAGTAATGAGTCCATCTGTATTCCAGTGGAGCCCCTCAGCACCGGCCCGCGAAGGCAGGCGGGC
>JANRFK010000867.1:7642570-7654441 GCA_030068395.1 Apalone spinifera | reverse complement strand
CCCCGACCCCAGAGAGCTAAGGGGGACCAAGCCCTGGTGTCCTCGGCTGGAGGAGAGGCGGGTGGATATGGGCAGGGGCCCGGCAGAGAGACTTGGTTACAGGCTGCCCAGAACTACCACAGGGACCATTTTGGACCTGCAGACCCCAGCAGGGCCTGGCCAAGTACCTGGCCAGGGAACAATCAGCTCCTACCGCTGGCAAAGCGCCGAGGCGAGCTGGCAGGAGGGGAAGACGGGACCCACGGCTGCATCCGGGTCACAGCACAGAAAGTGGGAGGCATATGCGGGGGCTGAAGGCAGGGATGTGGCGATTGGCTCCCGTGCTGCAGGCTCAGCAGACCCCTCCCCATTTCCCCCAGTCTGAATCAGACAGGCAGGTCATGGGGTCGGCACCAGGGGGGTTTATTAAAACTATGGGATGGTGCAAAAATATAGATAAGCTCTTAAAATTCCCGGGCAGGTCTGAGTCCACAGAGCTCACGCCTTTGGAGCTGGCATTGGCTTTGCTTTCTTCTTCGTCTTCCTTCTGGCTTTGCCCTGTTTCCCCAGAGTCTCTTTGCCAGGACTCCCCTTGGCCTTCTTTGGCCAAGGGCCCTCACCTCCTGCCTTCCCTGCGGCTCCTTTCCTCTTTCTGCTGTTCTGCGCTGCAGCCTCCCCACCCGCGGTGCCTGCCTCTCTGCTGCTCTCCGCCCCGCCCTCCGGGGGCTCCGCCGGAGCCTTTTTGCGGTTCTTGCGTTTCTTGCTGGCGGGCAGGAAGCCTTTCTTCTTCCGCTTGAGAGGCTCCGCCCCAGGGGCATGCTCAGGCTGGGGCTCCGCCTTCTCCCTTTTGGGGCGCCTGCGAACCAAGCACACACAGATCACAGCGTGCTCCAGCCAGGAAGGGGGCCCGCAACACAGCCAGCCCGCTCTGGCCAGGGCCGGAAAGAGACACGCCCGGGAAGTGGAACCCAGCAAGCGAACGGAGCAGGTCAGCTACAATCGGCGCCCTAGAGCCAGTTCCGAGACTCCACCTGTTCCACTGCCGGGAACGCCTAGCAGTGGGGCGTGTGCCGGGACCGGCCCCTCACCGGAGTGCGCTGCCCACTCTCGCACGGCGGCAGGAGCCGGAGAACACGTTCTTTGGGATTTATCCTAATCGCTTCGACGGGCTTTGGGTCGAGCCCCTAACCCCCCAACTGCACGGAGCCAAGGGAGTCAGGCACCCGCCGCAAGTCCCTCCCCTACGGGTCATCTTACCGCGAGGGAGGAATTGTCATTGAGGGTGGAAGCAGCCCAGGGCTTGGCCCACCTCTCCTACTGTCTGCATAAGAACTCCCCCCGGGAGCAGCAGAGTTTGATTTGCCTTGGAGCCTGCAAACAAGGCAAATGCCCAGGAATACAGACTCTCTTTCTGCCCTGGGGCGGAAGTTAAATCCAGCCCAACTAAACAGCTCGGTCTGAGGGCTACGAGACACATTCAACCCCTGTCCCGAGTCCCAAGCGGGCCTGAGAGCCATGCTGAGGGTTGCAGAGACTCACAGTGGGTAAGAGCTCGCGGAAGGAAAGGGGGGAGCAGAGGCTAAACAGGCTGGGCCCGCACCAGGCCTGCTCTTCTCCTGCACTGGTCACTTGTGGCCAGTGACCTTGAGACTCTAACGTGAGGCACCTGAAGGGTCTGAGCCCCCCACCCGCTATGGTGTTTTCAGTTGGGCGTCCGGAAACCGGGGCGCCCCACACCACAAGTCATTTCTGACGCCACTGACTCTTGCCTGGCCGTGGGAGTGTAGGAAATCCCCATTCACTGGGCACCTCTGCACTCCTCATTCAGGCCTGCCCTGGCAGGAGCTCCTCGTGGGCACACGGGGAGGGCAAACCACCCCTCCCCGGACATTCCACCGCCGCCCCTGGCCTGCAACCTGGTTCCAGCTCGCGGCTGGCCTGCCCCGCCACGTGAAGCGTCTGGAGAGCGGACGAAAGGTGCTCGAAGATCAGGGCAGGCTCGCGATCCCTCCCCCCAGGCCGACGAGGCACTGGTACACGCCACACTTAGCTCAGTGAAGTCCCTCATGGTGGCCAGTCGCCTCCCAACGCCACCTGCTCTGCTCAGGCTGGAATCCAGTCTCCTACCCCAGTGATGCTCAACCTTTTTTAATTCGCGATCCCCAGGGCCGGCAAAATCTGGTCGAGCCCTCCCCAAAAAAGCCCGGGATTTTGGTTGAGCAAAAAAAAAAATTTCAAGCACCAGTCCACTCCCCTGCCACTCCCCTCACCCCCACTGTGCGCACGTCAGGCGCTGAGCCGGGAAAACAAAATGGCGGCTGGCCCGGCGCTGTGACCCCCCGGGCTGCGCACCCGTGTCCTACATGACCAAAGCACCGGCCTGTTTGTTCCCATTTCCCCAGTCTGAGAAGCCAGAGCAGCACAGCAGGATGTCAAATCCCATTTCGTTAGTTAACCGGTTCAACTTTTTGCTTAACCAGGTAACCGATGGGGGTAGGGTGGGGGAGGGGGCACTGCTGGGCTGAAGCACCCTGCAGCTGCAGGCAACCCTGCGGGGCTAGAGCAGCCCCCTTCCCACACCCCCACCGGTTAAACGTACCCGGAAAGCCTCACCCCTAACGGGTGAGACTTGCTGAACCATTCGCAACCCGAGGGCGCAGAGAGCCCGAGTCACGCGCCGGGGGGACGCCGCCGAGCAGAGGGTACGTACGCAAACCCCAGCAGCTTCATGACGTTCCAGTAGAGATTGATGAGGCGGGCGGATTTCCCGAACCCCTCCTGCTGGCTCACCGCTTGCAGCACCCGGCTCAGCTCCGCCAGCTCCACAGTCAGCTTCTGTAGGAACGGTAGCAAAGGAAGACGGACGTACACGGACCTGCATGCGATCCTCACTCACAACCCAGAGCCCTCCCAGAATGCCCCCGTAGCAACCGCTGGACTGCATGCAGGAGAAAGGAATAGTCAGGAAGCATTTTTGTAAGGGGCCTTGTTACTCCTGGGGGGCGGGGGAGTCAGCCCAAACATAACTTACAAGTTCTGCAGATGCTGTTTGTCACACCCTATGAATCCTGCCAGTGTCATGGCACTATGTCAATGCAGTTTTACCTCCGAGTCCAAAAAAGGAGAATCCTGCTCTCCGCTCTGCCCCTTCATATAATATTGCCACCACCCAGATCTCCCCAGGCACAGTACAAAGCAGGGCAGCGTCATTATTCCCATTATACAGATGGGGAAACTGAGGTGCAGGAAAAGGGTAAGTGACTTGGCCAAGCTGGGCCAGTTCAAAGGGCCTTCTACAAGAGCTGGGCATTATTATAATTATTGTGGACTTCAAGGGATTTTTCTATCATCAGATTCATCCACGAACTCATTTTCTAAACCCCACACAGGGATAGAGACTTGGGGCTGCACTGCCTTCCGTGGGAGCCAGGTGGTTAAAAGCTCAGTGCACCCCTTGGAAAATCAAGATGCAGACAGGACAGCTGCTGACTGAAGCAGCAAGCCCCTCACAGCGGGTATGATAGCCTGAATCTGGAAGGGATTGTACATTCGGCCAAAGTCTGGGCTCACCTGCTGGTTGACAGTTTTGATGAGGAAGTTCAACAGCTCCAAGCACTTAATGACTTTCTCTTGGTCAACTTTCACCTTGAACTGGTTCACGGCTTTCAAGCTCTGCAAAGGAAGGAACAAGGTATAGCAAACTGGAAACCAAAGAACGTCCCTTGGGAGAAAGCCGACCACATGCAATTAGCAGGTTTAAAACCTCAGTGAAACTTTCAGGGAGGCGACGCCATCACACGGCAGAAGAGCCTAAGAAGGTGCGTGATGGGAACCGCTATGGCTTGGGCTACTACATGAGACCAAACAAAGCAAGGTATGATCCTGCATTGCAGGGAAACAGCAGCACTGCGACCTACCGCTGGATGCTGGCCGAAAGAGGAAAGTGAGTCTCTCGCCCGCTAAAAGAAGAAACCCACTGCTGGAAAGTAGCTTCCCATGAGAGACCACCATCCGCCTAGCTCAATGACAGCAGGAGCTGGGATTTACACATAACATGCTAATGTGAATTTATTAACACTTCTGCGCAGGGCGTCCCAAGAGGGAGCTTGTCAATCAAGAGTACGTTCCCAAAAAGGAGAGACGAAACGCTCTCTGTGTATTTCTATTATGCACAGACGGCGCTGAGACGCCAGCACACTTTGGCTTAAAGAACAGCTGCGGCAGCAGAGACAGGTTAAAAGGAGGCCAGATGTATTTACCAGGGGAGGAAGGGAAAAGAAAGCGAAGGGCAGGTGCATCAACAATGCAGAGATGGCTAGGTTGTTTGTTGACAGGCGTTAGAACCTTGCGTGCAGCTGCCCAGTTAAGATCTGCCCAGAGAAGAGTCATCGAACATTGCTACGCCCAGCATCTCCCCAGCACTGAGCATACCCTGTGTTCCCCCGTGCCGGGTGGGGCCTTCGTGTCAGCAGAACCGTTACGTATTTAGGTTTAAAACAACAATATTCCGAGTTTTCACTCCTCTCTTGATAGCCCCAGTGCCTCAGGAAACGACAATGTTTCTGTCAAATTAAAGGTTTCGCTATAAGAAAAGTATGCTGGGAAAAGTTCCTATAAAAGCGTAATTTGTAGGAGTTTCACTTGTGAACAAACAGTCATAAAGGAGTTATGGATAAGTGAAAAAGAAACAAACCAAGCAGCCAGTCCCCGGAAGAACCACCACGCCGCAAAAAAATAAGAAATAAATTCCCCTCGAGGGTCATGCAATAGTCTCTGAAGGTGAACAAATCCAGACAGCTGTGGACAGAGCAGCTTTTCTCAAAGCAGGGTCTGCAAGGGAACTCCAAGGGGGCCGTGTTGATCAACTCCTCCCTCCCCCGCCCCAAGCGCTTCCTGGGGCCTGCAGCCTGGGGCTAAGACAGGCTGATCTGTCCTGGTTCCACGCTCCTGCACGCTACTCCAAGCAGCTGGCTGCAGGGGACGTGTGTATGGAAGGAAGGGGCTTTGTGTGCTGCCCAGCCAGGAAGCACCTACCCACACGCAAACTGCCTTTGCACCATCCCCACACCCCAACCCTCTGCCCTAGTCCAGAGTCCCCACCTGCACCCTTCATCCCTGATCCAAACCCTAAGCCCCAACCCGGAGCCCTTACCCCCCTTCCCGCACGCCAACCTCTTGCCCCAGCCCGGCAAAAGTGAATGAGGGTGGGGGGCCACGAGTGACAAAGGGAGCAGGGCCTCGGTGAAGGGGCAGGGAAATGGGTCCCCCAACAATTTGAAATCAAAATGGGGTCCTCGGGTTGTTGACATTTGAGAACCCCTGGGCTAGAGGGAAAACAGTGGCAGAGACCAAGAAGAGCAGTCTAGCCAGGAGAGATCATTTAGGCTCAGATTTCCCTCCTGCTATTATTATGCAAGTTACCAATAAGGCTCAGTAGCTTTTATTTAAATCAATAGTATTTTAAACACTTTTTTAAGAGAGAGGTAGTAAAATTCAACTGATGGCACCTTATGGTATTGTCTAAACTTAAATTACAATCTCTTCATCACATTTACATTAACTATAAACCCAACATTAAAAGATACAGGTTGGCCGCCAAGTTTCAGAGGAAGTCAAACCACTGAGCTAGAGGAAATCACTAGCTAAGCACCGCGAACCAGAGTGTGCTGAAGTGCTAAACCACCTTTTGACAGGGCTTTCCTATAGCTGCAGAGAATATTTTCTCCATTTCAGTTCAATTCAATTCATTCAAAGCTAAGAAACCAACTGTGAGATCAACAAGCAGGAAAACTTGTTTTCCTTTTCTGACATATGAATAAAAATGAGATCTGAGAGGATGAGATTTACTAGTTCTAAAATCCCAAAGGACACAGTGACCCAAAACCATCAATTCAATTTATGAATTACAGGTATTTTCTTTGTTTAATAAATCAGTTTGAAATGCAAAACAAGTTTGATACCCTTTTATAAAACTTCTTTTCCTAACATATCCAGGACATTCAAAGTAGTTTTAGTTAAATGAAATAATTTGAAAATGTGTGCATTTGGAATTGAATTTCAATGCAATTAAAGCTAGTAAAAAAAAATAAAAAAAATCCACAGATAAAAAGAAAATCAGTTAAAAAAATGCATCTCCCATTTCTAATAAAAAAATTGAAAATTAAGAATCTGAATAAATGTAAGTTAAGCGACAATTGCTTAAATGAATGTGCATTTAGACATGGTATATCCTTCTAATTAACAGAAAGCTGCACCAATTTTAGTGCCAAGGCTATATTTACATGCAAATCCACATGTATAAATGGTTACTAACCAGTGGCAATCAAACTTCCTTTGTTAAAATAACTAAAAAGTACAATATTAAAATCAATTATTTAAATCAAGGTTTCCTGCTTGCTGGTTTAAAACAGGAGTAAAATCAATTATTTAAATCCACTTCGATTTAAATCAGTCCATGTTGAAATAAAGCCGAACGCCGGCAAGGGGGTGAGGACGACTGTATTCTGTATGGGGGGGGGGGTACGGGAGATAGTTTGTCTAGAAGAAGTCAGGAAGCTCACACAGGGTACAAGTGCAAAAAGGCACCATTGCAGAAAGTCTCTCAAAGTGACTATGTACCAAGTAAGATCACATGTGGGGTCCTGGAACACGAACTCTCTCTCTCTCTCTCTGGTTATGAAATCACAACTACAGAGCGGTTCAGTCTTTCCAGAAATGCTTCTCCTTTTCTTTTGCAGTTCAAGATCCCGTGGACACTGAGCTGTCAAGTCTCTTGCATCAGCCAGTTCAATTTTGAATAGCAAAGAGATCTATAAAGGTTGCGGTCTGGCTTCAGAAAAATTCACGAATGGTTTAGGGAAAAGTTTGCAGAATAAACTTCCTTCCTACATTTGCAGAATAAACTTCCTATAGGAATTGTTCACCTACTTCTAGCAGGACTTTGCTCACGTCAAACGTAAAACAGAAGTAAGAGGGCAAAGAAATCTGTATATTTATAAATGTTAGAGAGAGAGAGGATGCTCTGGTGGTCAGGAGACCCAGTTCTGCCACATACTCTCTGCATGGCCTTGGGCAAGTCACTTAGCCTCTCTTTGTCTCAGTTCCTCACCTGTAAAATGGGGCAAATGGTGCTGCCCTGCCTCACAGGATGCTTTGCGGATAAACACATGAAAGAGTGAGAGCAGTGCTGATACTACGGCATTAAGTGCCTAGGACAGACATCAGAGCACCCACACAGATGTGTGTCATATACAACATAGGTCTCATATACAATGTAGGTCTCATTCTGATCCAACAGCCACACCAACCCGACTCCAACAGCTTCAGAGAAGTTACTCCTGGTTTACACCAGAGTAAATGAAATCAGAATCAAACCCTTTATATAGACACCAGATTTGGGGAAGTATAAAGAATTCTAATGCATGAGGGAAGCTTCTTTGTTGACTGGGGATTGCAACAGCAGAGTAAAATGACAGCAAACCAGCCTGACTGCACAGCTTTACAGGAAAATAAAGCCAAACATATGATTATGTAATGGCTGGAGGAGCAGGTATCTCGTTATCTTTAAGGGATCCCACACCTTCGAATTAAACCTACTGCAAAAATACAATCGTTTAACAATCAGTTCCTCAAAAGTCTCCATATCTATCAAGCAGGGCCATCAACCGAACATCCCCAGGTTCTGCAGGCTAGAATTTACATCGCCACTCTGCTAGACTGTCAGTAAGTTGCTAATTACTCCCTCTTGGAGGGTATAAGCTATGCTTCTCTATGCCAGAACTAGCATTAACCTCCAAGGTTGCACACAACTCTATGGCTCTGAAGTCTCTCAGGATAAAGGAAAAACAGCTATTAGCTGTATGATTAAAAATACTGACATGCATGAAATTAATCCACAGACTATGAGACTATGCACTTGCCACTTACTCCACTTCCCCCACACACACACAAATCAGCAAGTTAGTTATGTGTTTAAACAAAGCAGAGCTAGATCCTTGTTAGTATTAAAATAGGATGCAACCCAGCTCACATTATTCTTTGTATACAGCAGCTGAGATCAGTTGAGAGGACAGCCCCCTTACGCAAGGTGCTGTACAAATACTCAGTGAGACACACTTCTGCCTTAAGAGTTTACCATCTACACAGGAGAGACAAAGAGTGAGAAGGGGAAATGGAAGACAAATAAAACTATTTCACACTTTGAAAATTAACAACACTTTTGATTATTAAAACAAAGATCTAAACCCCCATTTACTTTCCACCAGCTGTGCTGTTCATTTCATTGTCTGAACTAAGAGAAATGGAAGACATGGTAGACAGAGACTTAATAGTTTCTGTTCAGTCTGAGTTCTTGATTCCCAAGCACTTACTCACACTCAACACCATGGCACAATAAAGGTGTGATTCAGAGCCCTCTGAAATCAAAGGAAATTAAAGATCAGAGCAAAGGAGCAAGACCAGTCCCTGTACCTATGACTTCACTTCCAAAAGTACCGACCATCTGCAGCTCTCACTGAAATCAAAATGTTATAGCTTGGCACCTCTGAAATCAGGTCTTTGGTACCAATTTTTTTTTTAAAGGCTTGATGGATTTCACTCTAACTGGGCTGCTGCTGTAAAACATTTAGGGTACATCTAGACTACAGGCTTTTGTCGACAAAGGCTTTGTCGACAAGCTTCTGTCAAAACAGAGCATCTGGACTACAGCCAGTTCTGTCGACAAAGCAAGCCGCTTTTTCAACAGAGAGTCTAGACGCTCTCTTTTGAAAAAGCACAGTGTGGATGCAATAGCATCTTTTTTTGACATAACTCTGTCGAAAAAAGGCATTATTCCTCACAGAATGAGGTTTACCGCCGTCAACAAAACTGCCGTGTTCTGTTGACTTACTGTCGACAGAACTTGGCGGTAGTATAGATGCAGGTATAGTTTTGTCGACAAAAGTCCACTTTTGTTGACAAAACCCTATAGTCTAGACACCCCCCCAGCCTGGGTGTTATCCCCCATTGACTTACGTGCTTTCCTAAATCAGAGCCCAAGTTACATAGGAAAAAACCCTGTTTTGTACTAGAGCATGTCTACACTGACATACATGATTTGCGTGTGAGAGGGTATACAGAGCTAGTTACATCAAGTGCAAAATTTTGAGAAGACTCCAGCACACGGCTGGTGCTATGTAAACAGCCACCCAGCCAAAACTCTTGCCTGCAAGTTTCTATTGGCGATACACTCAATCAGACAAATGATTGCCAATCACCCAGTACAGAAGCAGCCAACAGTAATTCTTGCGGCTTGAGCGAGACTTAATGGTGCAGAAGCTAGACAGAAGGATTGTAATGAAATCGGTCCAGACCTGGTTTCACCTCACGGGTTTCTCTGTTACTGCTCACATTCATTTTTGACAAAGGCAATGAAGAGATTTCCAAGCGCGAAAGCGTCTCATTACAAGGAGGTGAGCAACTTCTCTCCGCAGAGAGAGACACAAGCACAAGGGAGAACTGCTCCGTGTTCATGACGGAGAAGGCGAACCAATGCAATATGCCTTGTGTTGGAAATGGAAGGTGCTGACATTTCTGACAGTCCTCAGCCCCCGGAGGAGTTTGTTCCCCAGATGCGGGTCAGCCCAGGCATTTTAATGAAATGGCCTCTCATTTCCACCGGCAGCTTTGAAAAATATCAGCCCAAGTATTCTAGCTCCCTGCTGCGTAGATTACAGGTGTGCACACCCCAGGAATTTGGTTTTGTTCACGCCCTGGGAAAGTCTATGAAAGAGCCACTTGCAGAACCTGAATCAGGCTCATTCCTGGTAACGCAACATGCAGGTAAGACGCAGTCACAGGCCGCAAGCGGCTCAAAACCTGGCCTCGAAAAAACAGAACCAAACAAACCCAGGAACCGACCCTCCTGCACAGTTGGATCTCGGTACGTGGCTCCATTGAAGTCAGTGGGGGGCGCCTTGCACGCAGTGTGCGCAGAACCAGCGCCATGGCCGTACAAATTGCATAAGGCTATGAGCTTCTCCCTGCTCCAGCCAAGAGCTTTAACTTACATTATGAGTTTAAAACCCAAAAACAAAAAAATAGCCAAGCTGATCCAAAGCCCAAGGTGGCACTCTGGCAAAGACAATTGCATGGCCCGGCCCCAGTAGCATCTGGGTATCTGGCTATCTTTAATCACGGCACCTCTGCGAGGCGCTGCAGTGCAGCGCTGGGGATCTGAGACACAGAAAGTATGTCTACACTGCAATACAAATCCCCACAGCACCCAGTCAGAGACCCCAGATCAACCGACTCGAACTCCAAGGGCTCAAAATAACGGAGCAGATGTTTGGGCTCTGGCTGGAGCCTGGCTCTGAGATTTCACCCCAACCCTCGCCCCTGCAGGCTCTAGACTACACACTGTGATTTGCAGGCCTGTCACCCAAACCGCGCAAGCCCACGTCAGTTGACCCAGGCCAGGCATGGCTCTGCCACAGGATCTTACTGAAGTATAGACGTACCCCCTGGAAGTCAGTCCGAGCCCAAGACTGCACAGGAATGTTGCATTATTTAATCAAGTGCCCATCCTGGAACGGGGAAAACAAAACTGCTGCACCATTAACTATTCTGCCCTCAGTTCCACCCTCACCGAGGGCCCTGCCATGGACAGCTCTGTGCATGTGAGGCCATTTGCACAGGCTGTATGGAGGTGCAGGGACTGGGCTAATACAAAGGAGATGTCCTTGCAGCACCCAGAGGCAGTAAGCACACCCAGGACACATGGTTGGTGCAAGATCATACCCTCTAGGACGCATCTGCTGTCCTACAGCCAGTGGGGAGAGGGCAAACACGACGCCCGTGGTGGTGCTAATGTATGTTTTGTGTGCGTGTAAACAGCATGGGAACAAATGAGGTCATGCAAGCTTATATAAACATAAGAGGCAGAGCCTGGCAGCAGCCTCGGCTGCTATTTCAAGCAGCTGTCTCATCATTTTAGGCTTCCAAACAACTGATTCTCCCTCTTTTGCCTTCTGGGTTTGCACGGGGACACGGCGATACTGCAATACTATCCCGGATGCACTGCTCTCGCCCGGCTCCCTCCCTGCGCTGCCATCCACGGCCATTGCAAAGCCGATCTCCGGCATGTAACGGGACCACCGAGGCAAGGCAAGATGGGGAAGCTACACAGAAGACGTTTTTCTACTCGTCTCTTGCTGCAGCCCACTTCAATCCAGGAGATCACTGGCATCGCTGTTGCCAACTCGACCAACAACTGGTAGAACAGAACCAAACCCTCCTGGCCACAGCTGACAGGCACGACATGCTATTGTTTAAGCAACTGGCACACAGATTAGCAAAGGGCCTCTGAAAGGGTCCAGGTTATTTCAGATCCTGTACTCAACACCGTCACCTCCTGGGATGCAGCAGATGCATACAAAGATGACTCAAGGCAGGAGTGGAGAATACAGAGCCTTTTGTATCTAATTCCGGCCTCCTGCCAGTAGCGAACGAGTTCTGGTACCACCTCCTAGCTGCTGGGAGGTAATAGTGTTGCTGGTCTCAGTCCTGTTCCCAGGGGACACAGCTCAGAAGCTGGACCCAGCTGGCACTGAAGGGGCCCCTTGCTGACCCTGTTTGCAAAGGGAATGTGAGCTGAGCAGACCACAGCGCCTGCCTCCTGCCACTTCCTATACAGTAATTCCTCGCTTAACATGTGACCCCTTAACACGTTTTCGCGAGAGCACGATTTTTTTGGTGGGGGAACATTTTTCGAACAACACAACCCGTCCCCGCAATAACACGATTTCCCCTAGGGCCGGCCGGCGGCCAGCAGCTGCGCGAGGCTCTCTCTGCAAAGTGGCAGAGGTTCTCCGCTCACCGTGCTCTTCCCTGGTGACCCCCTCTGGCCGGATGCCT
>JANRFK010000867.1:7603115-7625231 GCA_030068395.1 Apalone spinifera | reverse complement strand
TTTGGAGAAAGTCCAGCGGAGGGCAGCAAAGATGATTAGGGGGCTGGAGCACATGACTTACACGGAAAGGCTGAGGGATTTGGGCTTGTTTAGCCTACAGATGAGAAGAATGAGGGGGGATTTGATAGTAGCCTTTAACTACCTGAAGGGGAGTTCCAGAGAGGCTGGAGAGAGGCTGTTCTCAGTGATGACAGATGGCAGAACAAGGAGCAATGGTCTCAAGTTGCAGTGGGGGAGCTCTAGATTGGATGTTAGGACAAACTATTTCCCTAGGAGGGTGGTGAAGCACTGGAATGGGTTCCCTAGGGAGGTGGTAGAATCTCCATCCCGAGAGGTTTTTAAGTCCCAGCTTAACAAAGCCCTGGCCAGGATGATTTAGTTGGGGTTGGGTCCTGCTTTGGGCAGGGGGTTGAACTCGATGACCTCCTGAGGTCTCTTCCAGCTCTATGATTCTATGATTCCGTTGGTTTTGCTGTGTTAAATTGTGTGATCAAAAAACCTCCTGCTAGCTGCCACTTCTGCTTGTACCATCTTTGTGCGTGTGCAAAAGTTAATCTGACACATACCGCTAAGTGTAAGGACAGCGGTCATGGCCATCGCTGCATGCAGATCGGTTCCAGACACACAGAGGGCCTGAATATGCATCCATCAGTGGATGCAGGATCAAGATTAGCAGGCAGTGTTTTCCAGTTCTCAGCACCAAGATCTGCATACAACAAACCGAACCCAGTGGAAGATTTGGCCTGTAACATACTATATCCAGTGTCAGAAAACCTTATAGCGAGGGCAAGCAGGTCTAAAGGCTCAGTAATAATCCTTTGTAATCCAGAATGTGTGTGAATATACTTTTACTAAAAAGTCCCTATTGCCAGCAACAGCAGAGCAGTAAATAAATGCCACAATAAACAAGCAATGAGCTATGTTCATTAGGGAGGTCAACACGTAGTCAACTACACCAGTGTTTCTCAACCAGTGGTACGAGTACCCTTAGGGGTACTCGAGAGAAGTCTGGGGGGATACGTCAACACAACTGAAATTTGGAGAAAACTCAATTTTTGTTTTAAGTTTTATAGCGCTTTATTATTTTTGTACTTTTGACACCCAAAAATTTCATCACCTGCCCAGCTATGATTAAGCTGTTTAAAAAAATGTATTGCAATGATAGTGTCTGAAAACTGTAGGTACTGGGGGTACTTTTTTTTAAAGGGGTACTTTAGTGTTTCTCAACCTTTTTTTTTATAAACTACACAATTAACCAATAAACCTGGGTTTAGCAGTTAATCTTGTCAATTACACGCACTTCCCCTCTCTTGCTGCCTCTGTATTAGAGGCAATGGTAGAAAGTGTTGTAAAAGAAGGAATGAACAAGGGAGTTTAAAGACTAAGTCTTTGTGCATGTTTACAATGTGAACCACACACAGCCTCCTTTCCCCCAGCCCTTGAAGGGAAAACTGAGCTCTGAAAGACAGTGCAGAGGGAGCAGCTGTCAAGCACTGCCAAGCAGAAGGGGGTTCGTTTCAACAGCTTGCAGATTTTCAGCTGGAAGAATCAGATGGGCATGTTCTTTTGCCGCTAGTTCAGAGGAGATACAGCATTCGGAACGTGACCGCTGCCTCCCACGACAAACGTCAGAGCTTTGTGCTCCGTCAGAAGGAATCCCCTCACTCTACCAACGGGAACGTAATGAGCGTCAAGCCTTACAGTAATTTCGTCCAGATCCCATTTCCCCACTTTGCTGCTGAGGATGTCATGTGGAACTGTCCACGCCTTACTAAAATCTAGATAGGTCACATCTATTGCTTCCCCCACACCCGCTAGTGCAGTCGTGGGCAACCTGCCCACTTGTGGCCTCCTGGGGTTATTTACTAGGAGCTTATTTTAAAGAGCATCCATGTGATTGTCTGCTAGTCCATTTCAAGAACTCCGAAATGGTAAGAGCTAGGGCCTCCAAAAGTGGTAGGCAGCTTCCTCTTCTCCTAACTTAAAGCCAGGTCAGGGTTTGGGGGTGTCCGGACAACCGGAAGCCCCGGGAAAAGGGCCAGAATAGTTTTGTAAATGCTATGTAAAGGAACACACATCCCAGCCATGCACGGGGTCAACAAATGCACTGTTATTATTTAAACACTGCCCCTGTGTCTCGAGGCTGACCAGGTCAGACCCCTTTGTGCTAAGCCCTGTACAAACAGTGAAAGCCTGCTCACCCGCTTCCCCACACACACAGATTTATGACAAACTGAAGGTGCTACCCAGTTTTAGTGGCTCTTAGTCCGGTATTTTCTCAATTTGTTTCCCAGACAGAACCCTCCAAAACCCTCCGGTCTGGTTCAAAACCGGACACCTGGCAACCCTAGAACGTGCTTCTATTAATGAATGTGCTTGTTATTAATGAGTCCTGTTCCCATCTCTATCCAACAAAGCCCATTTGGGCCCAATTTTAATTTACATCAAGGTCGCTTTGGCAGCACAAAGGGGCTTATCAGTGTGAACGAACTTCATTTACACCGAGCAGCCTTAGTATAGATGAGTATCTATACTGGTCCTTTGTATTCTGATCATTAACAGCAATGGAATTAAAGAGTGACAGTCACGCCAGGCTGGCTTTCTCAGCACTTTACAGCTAGGGAAGGGACGGTTAGAAAACCAGGCCAGTGGCCTAGAGGAGTTTTCATGGGAGACACTCGGACGTCAGAGGAATGGCTAAAGGTATAAAAATCCTGGTAGACAGGTTTCAACTTCATAGGCGTGAAGAGGCCGTGGTGGGTGGGTAATCATTCCTGCTCATGTTTCATCAATGAGGCGCAACACATATAGCAAAGCCTGGCTCATACAATGACACAGAAAAAAAAAAAACCAAACCCCACCTTACTTCCACAGTACAGGATCTGAACACAGAACTGCTTGGCCTGGGAAGCAAAGGAGAGCTGGAACTGCATGCTGAGCAGAGCGGATTGCCCGGAGCAATTGCCTTAAAGCAGGCACAGGAGGCTAACTGTGGGACTAGTTCTTGGCATTAGGAAATGGAGATTTCCTCATATGAGGAGTTAATAAGAGGAGCTTCTGACTCACAGAGCACCAAGCAGTGATTCAAAGGCAAGAAGGATCAGAGCATATTCTACCGTAGTTCCAGCTGGACCCTGTCAAGCACCCTAACTGAACTGGTCAGTAGAAGGCAGTGAAAGAGCTCAGTAGCTGAGTGAAAACAGGGAGTGGCCCGGAAAACACAAAACCTTCAGAACCTGCCTCATAGACCCGCAGTGAGCCAGCAACAGCCCCAAGAGAACATACCTGGGGAAGCCCACTTTGCAGAAGGAGGCGATTCCAAAGGCAACTATACCCATATTAAGCATAAGCCAGCATGATTAAGTGCCATCTCCACATGGCTGTTTCATGCCTCTTTGCTTCCTTGCTTTCCTTCTTACCTGCTGATGCTGCCGGGCTCCTGCTGTGATAGACTTGACCAGGGTGCCTATTAACGGCTTACACATGACCTGTAACAAAGAAGAACCCGGCCATTATTAGTGCCTTGCCACAAAGCCTCAGTTTTTTTTTAAGGCCGCTATTTTAGTCAGCTCCCATGTGTGTTGATTCACCACCTGGCTACTTAAAAGGTAACATGCTTTGCTCACAGCAACTCTGGGCAAAACCTTAGCTCTACAGAAGTCAGTGGCAAAACTCGGTCTTCAATAGGGTAACAATTTCACCCTGTTTCCTGCCTGGCCCTGTGGGCTTAAAGCCTGGATTTTGCCAACAAGTTATGCACCTCCACAGTCTCAGTGAAGCATGAGAACACCAGAATTAGGGTCTGTCTACAAAGTGAGGTTTTCCTGATTAATTCCATGTCTGGCAGCTTTTATTCCAGAACCTTTAGTATGATTTAACTTAATCCACTTTGCAAGTGCTTTATCTAACTTTAAATTCACACCCAAAGCTAATTTATTCCAGATTAGTTTTCTTGTGCAGACAAGCCCTTCGAATGAATACTAAATAAACAAGCAAGAGTTTTGGAAGGGAAACTGATTGCACAGGAAAATCAGCCTGTAACTAAGGCAGCTCAAGGAAAAAGTTTCCTTACAGACAGGGAATCCCATAAGTGCCCACTGCTGAATTTCTTGCCAAAAAGCAGGTATTGACTAGGGATGTTAAATATCAGCTAATGAATAGTCGATTAACCTCGGGAATTCTTATTGGTTAGTCGATTATTCTATAGTCCCCAGGGAGTGGGGCCAGCAGCTAGTGCACTCCAGCCCCACTCCTGAGGAGCCTCCTGTGACCCCACGCTGCTGTGTCTCTATCAGAGGCAGCAGCACAGGGTGCCAGGCAGGAGCTGGTCTGCAAGGTGAGTCCCTCGCGGACTGGCTGCCTGCCACCCTGCGCTGCTGCCTCTGATATAGAGGCAGCAGCGCAAGGTGGCAGCAGCCCCTGTCCAGGGGGAGTGGTGTCTGAGCTCCCGGACCCGGCGTGAGCCGGATCTGAGCCGAGCTGCCTGGCTCCTAATACACTTTAAATGCACGGTAGCAGCGGCGGTAGGTCCTGGACCCAGTGCAAGCTGGGACTGAGCCGGGCTGCTGGCCAACCTGCTAAAAAATTTACTGGCGGGGGGGGGGAGGGAGAAATGCATGTAGTCTATACGCTTTTGCTTATCAGTTAATCTCCTATACTATTACATCCCTAGTACTGACCACAATCAGTGAGAGGATATCAGACTAGCGGACTCTGAGTCTGATTCAATCTGCCAGCTCCTATGTCCCTAATTGAATCTTCCCAGCTTCGTGACCTGACCATAACTGTAATGCTTTGTTCTGGCCCATCGGACACACGCAACATTCTTTGCTGTAGAATGGATGGTCCTGAACTCTTTCTGCTGTTCTCAAAACTACAGAGACTCAGGAGGAAACTCAAGACCTGTGACTCAGTGAATAAACAGCCCTGGCAACAGGCATAACTGAAACTAGACACCTCCACACCCTCATAAAACAATCGCCTTTCAATGGGCAAATTCAGGGAGGTTTAGAAGGCCATCCCGAAAGTGATTCCTTGCCCTTAGCTTCCAGGACCTCCAATGGGAATCAAGGGCACTTGGTATCTTGCAGGATCGGGTCCTAAGCCAGTTGCCCCAAGATCAAGGAAGAGCTAGGAGTAGGCCTATGAGACTCTCTGGCCAATAGATGGTATTTGCCCTTCCCACATGACACTAGTCAAGTTGGCTGGGGCAGAGCGCAGCCTCACAAGGAAACCAGTCTTCCAGAAGCACCCCCTTCCCAGACCTGAATTAAGTAAACCATCTGAAAATGAATCCACAGGTTAGACTGTTTGACATTTTGGAGCCTCTTTCCCCTAAACAGCTGTCCAATGGCTGCTCCTCCTGCTCCCAAACAACAACGGCCGGAAGGTCTGAAGCATCACAGAACTTCATAGGTTTTAGTTTCTTTTTAAAACCATCCCCTCCATTTCTTGATGGCTCCAGCTCAGATGCTCCGTGATCAGCTTATTGCAAACACAACCGCTCTCCATGAAGCTAAAGAAACTGCCACAGCAGCCTGGGGGAGATGAATCAGGGGTTTGATTGGGTTTCCACTTGGGAACAGAAATGTGTTCAAATACTGCTCCGAGTCCAGTACACCAGTGCACCTCATCCCCAGAAAGGATTTACAATGCTGAAGATGCTGGAGAAATGACCCCCGCTAAAGTCTCCTTTACCCAAAAGCCTCTCTGTATCTGAGTCTTCCAGCAGTCAACAGGCGGTGAGGGGTTCAGAGAGCGAGGTTCTTGGACAGATTCCCAGCTGGCTCACGAGGGTTAGAGGCAGCCTATATAAGGAATACCAGTTCCAAGTAGGTGCAGAGGTTCAAAGGCTGCAGGAGTCAACATCCACTGTCTATCCCAAAGGACGGGGGTGACTACTCAGCTCCACTGAGGCTGAAATATGAGCACAGGTGTCTGGTTTGCAGGAGCCTCGGCAACATCTTGTGTGTGCAGCTAAAAAGCCACCGCCCGAAGCCAGCTGGACTAGAACTGCCAGCCGAATGCATCTCTACGGTCTTGAGTGCGAGTACCAAGCTAATAGACACGGGCAGATTTCATCTGGCTGAGGAGTTACAAGGCATCCTAAAATGAATGGCCTTTCAGTTCAATTCAGATTTCCATGCCGGCACCCCCATATGACACTGTGTTAATGGCAGAGTGCAACAATAGTTCATTCCTTTGACTCTTAGGGCACGACTAGATTACCCTCAGCTCTGGAAATATATGCAAATTAGGTGCCAATTTGCATATCTTCTTCCGATCACTTTTTTGAAAGGTTTATTTTTCGGGGAAAAAAAATAAAAAGCAGTCTAGATGGGGTTTTTTGCGCAACCCCCCCTTTTTCGAAAGAACCCTTATTTCTCAAAAAATGAGGTTTACAGAGTTCTTTTGAAAAAGGGGGTTTTGGCATAAAAAACCCCATCTAGACTGCTTTTTTTTTCCCTGAAAAAACCTCTTCCGAAAAAGGGATCGGAAGACGATATGCAAATTTGCACCTAATTTGCATATCTTCTTTCGGAAGCCGAGGGTAGTCTAGATGTGCCCTCAGACTTAGCAGGCTGAAATCCTTGTAAGCTCACAGCTGTTTTGCAAGCCTGCAATAAACTGGAAAAGAAAACATGTTGCTTTCTGAGGGTTTACAGTGGAACACAGCGAACCACATTCCGGGTTCCACTTACCGGGAAGCGGGCCAAAAGATCCAGGAACATAGCAGCCGTGAGGGCACTCTTTCGCTTGGTCAAGAATCCACTCAGTGCCTCCTGATACACTGTGGTCACTCGTTTCAGGTCCAGAAGGCCTGTGCCTGAAAGCTGGAAAAGTACAGCAGGGAGAGATGAGCTTGGGAAGCAATGGGATTGAGTCTGTTAATACCAGAGCACCTAGGAGCTTGTCCTGGATTGCTAAAACTTAACGTTCTTGGGCAACTTATACACTTGCCCCAAAAACAACATGCCTACCTCAGCATATTCCGCATGCACCCGAACTCTCATGTGCTTGGACTGTGCGAGGAATGCTGGATCAAGACCTCTTGGCTCATTTGTAGCTCCCCATGCACTTTACAAAAGGGAACTCTCCTTAGTCCTACTGTATAGGTAGGGAAAACTAAGGCACAGCAAGAGACTGACATTGGGATTTTCAGAACAGCTCCAGACTCCCATCCAACGTCATGCAGCAGATCAGTGGCAGAGCTAAAAACAGCACCCAGGTTTCCGATTGCCAATCCACTAGGCAACACTGCCTCCATGCACAGGTGAGATGCGCCATGCTCCCATTTGCTGGGTTACCACCCACTAGTCTCAGCTGAGAGCAGTGCAGAGCAGTTCAGTTTTACAAACAAGACTCCGATTGCCTAAAGAACAGTCAGCACTGGGGAGGTCTTTGACATACCTACCTGTGGGAATACACAGAAGGGTTCCCCCCCACACACCCCATCATTTGCCGTGTGAAATTACTCTGATCTCCTTGTGATAGTGGGGCTCTGCTACGTCTGTCTCTTGTGCCTACGCCGTGCTCTGTTCCCAACCTGGATGCACTGCTGGGCACCGCACACATATGGCACAATGGGAATGGCAGTGCCCCGCAGGAAGCAGCTCCCAGCCAGGTAGGCAGAGGGGGAACCAGGCAGCAAGGCTCCCACTGACAGCTATGGTGATTAGGGATGGACAGATGGACCCCCAGACCCGAACACTAGGCTAACAGTCCCCAGACTGACTCCCTGGATATAAATCTTATCCAAGCCTAATTACAGGTCTGCTCACAATCCCCTCTGACCTGTCTGCTTCATTGCACAAGGCGGCCTCAGAAAACTCTACCACCTGGACTACACCGAAAAGTTAGCTGGACATAGTCACATCGCTCAGGGCAGTGAAAAATGCTGTGTCCTGGAAGACGTCCTTACAATAGGCTTAACTCCCAGCGTTGCTGCACGTAGGTCGACAGAGGAATTCACCCACTGACCTAGAGGTGGCTGAACTACACTCAGAGAAAAAACCCTTCCACCAATGTAGGAAGCGTCTACATTACATGGCACAGCTGCACCACAGTGTAGACATGACCCGAGACATCCGAGGGGGCATAAAGGCCAACCAATACCACCCCACTCCTCCTGGAAGAGGGCTGAGAGTCAGCAGGAAGAGGTAGCGGGGCTGAGATCCGTGAGAACAATGGGATAAAAAGCATTAATATGTATCCATGGGGCCCGGTCTACTATTCAATTAGCAGGCATCCAGGAATGTATTAGCAACCCTTTGATGGCTGAAGGAGAGACGGTTAAGATGTCCAGGTGGTTACGATGGAGACAGGCTAGAAAGGGGAGCGAGGATATGGCAGTGCAGGAACCAAAGGGGTCTTCTGATTAGGGATGTGAATGGTTGACCAGTCACGGCCTGGAGCAGCCCCACCAATCACCGCAGGAAGGGGAGCTGCAGGCTGGCCAGAGCAACATAACATTTAACTGGTTACGCAGGATTTTATGTCCTACCTCTGATCAGAGAGCAGGACACTGGGGGGGGCCCACGACTGCCAAGTGCAGTGCAGACTGACAATAAAAAGCCAGCTGGGATCTCAGCCATGTAGAGCCGCTGCCTGGGAAGGTGGCTGTGATGGTTCCCTCCCCAAGCTTTATGAAACTGGCTTATGAATATGCATATGCATAACTCAGAGATGCTTTGGACAAAATACTTCATGTAACCTCTCAATTTTCATGTTACAAACTGCTGGATCTTATTTTGGTGCATGTATCGTTTTTGTATATAAAGTTAGAAAGATGAAGCATGAGACTGTTTATAGCTTTAAATGTGCTAATCAGAGCCTGGAAGCCTGAACGACTGGCTGACGAACGTAACAACTTGTGAACGGCCTTCTTTGTCCTGTAAGTTCAAAGGTGACTGGACTAGCAAGACATATGACCATACCACCTGTTACTGGGATTCCATTTTGGCCAGGTAAATTTCCATGGAAGAGGGAATTGAGAACAGAAGATTCCTGTCCCTGGGAAAAGACTATTTAAGCAAGGGGAAGTTATCAGGTCTTTGTCTTTGGCTGGCCTGGGGAACAGCCTGGCACCCTAGGATACAAAGAGAACTGGAGACCCAAATCAAAGTAAAAGATCATCCCTGGCTTGAAGGCTTGCCTAAATAAGAACAGCTTTTTAGGGTAAGAAACTGCTTGCAATACATTTTTAGTGACTTAGAACTAGCTGTGTGTTTTCTTTTCATTTTAATGTAACTTATTTTGATCACTTTTCACGAACAACCGCTTAAACCCTACTGGTTGTACTTAATAAAGACACTTTTGTTTCCTATCAAGCCCAGTGTAAATAACTGTTATGTGGGGGAACACCCACTGTGCATATCCCTCTTTCATTGCTAAAGGGGGGCTTTCCTGTGGAAAATTCTTACACAGAGACAGACGGATTTGTCTGACGTTTTGATCCCTTGGGGGGGTTGGTTTCCTAGGTCCTGGGCCCTAGAACTGCATCCTCCCACCGCGGAAGTGGTTCAGGGTCTGCATTGCTCTCCAGGCTCTTTGTGCCTGGGCTGGGGAAGAGCAGAGGATCTGCCCCAGCATGACAGGCTGGTGGGGAGCCCCAGAGAGCAAGGAGGCAGGTGTCAGTGGCATGCTCAGCACACCGGGGAACAATCTGTGACCACATCCCAGCACGGCGGCCGGTCCTCTTACCTGGTCAGTCTGCTCACTGCTCCCTTTGCTGTTTTTCTGTTTCTTTTTCGAGGAGGAAAGAGGAGTTGCCTCTTCTCTGGCCATGTTCCCTTTCAGCACTTTGAACAGGTACAAAGAGGCGCTGCACCAGAAACAAAAACAGAGACGGGCAGCGTTGAGGCGAGTGCCCAAAAGCCAAGACCGAGGGCCCTGCAACCAGATCTCCACCAGAATTCACAAGCAGGCCACTGGCCATACTGACAGAGCAAGCCGCTCCTGTCAGCGTTCTGCAGCCAGGCCAACAGCCAGGCCTGGAGGCTGGGTCTCCTCGCTCGAATGCGGTCGCTTGTTTCACTGACAGCTACATCAAGAGCTCTCGTTACACCTACCCATGGCTAGCCCAGTGCCTTGCTCTCTCCTTTACTGTATTCTGGTAGCGCCTACAGCCGTCCTGTCACGCTAGGCACTGTTCACATGCAGTGGGAAGGCAGTCTTTGCAGGCAGACTGTCTCACCCCAGGGGGATACAGCCCACAGATTAGAGAGAGAAGCACAACGTTACAGCTGAGTCAAACCTAACTAGGCACATTTACAGCGCTAAGTCGTAGGCTCAGATATGGGAAAGGACTAGCTCAAGGTCTCCCACGTTTTCTAGCATGACATAGCAACTGAAGAAATAAATACGGGCAGTACCAGCCACCTGGAAGCGCCTAACCCACCTGCACCAAGGGGAAGAGACGCAGACACTGTCAAGTGGAGCTTCGCTCCCCTCCCATTTGCTGTTTTCAGCAGCTTAAAGCTCAGGCTGCATTTCCCCCAGGAAATACAGATGGGGAAAGAGGCTATCAAGATGCAGGCAGCACGGGGAATCCAGCCCTGAAGTGACACCAGCTCCCATCTGGATCAGACAGTATCCGGACCCAATTCTATCGCCTGCTGCGGAAGCCAGAGAGAGTCTTTGGGACCATATATCTCAGGCAAGAGAAGCACTACAGATGTGGCTTTGCATCTCATCGGTGCTTCAAAGTGGCAGGCCACTTTCCTAACTTGGCAGCTCAGCCGCTATCCCACAATTCTCAGGACGTTCCCCCACCCACACACACACTTCTCCTTGGGATTTCCAACCCGCGTGATTCCCCCGGATCTACCGGTCAACGTAGACTCACCGACTCTATCTCTTGGCATGTTCTCAGTGCTACTGTAACTAAGAGGTTACAATGGATCACAGACAAAACTGCTGCCGCCCACCCTTCAATTAAACACTTGAAATACTGGCGCCATTTCCTCAGCCTACGAGCCCAACATCTTTGGCTCCACCAACCTGAACGGAGGCCCCTCCCTACACACACTGGGAAACTGCCTGTTCATCTGAGCCTATGGACCAAAGACAGACCTCGCGTAAGGCCTCCACCGACGTCAATGCAACTGCACCCACCTGCAAAAGCTGCAAATACGGCCCCGATCTGAGCCCTGTGCTAGATTCAGAGAGTTCTCCCAGCCTCGCTACCCACCTGAAATAGTAGAGGGCCACCGCAGAGTCTGTGTGCTTGCTGGCTCTCTTCACTAGGTTCTCCAACTGGGCGTGCAGATCCGCCTGCCGGTCACCCACGCTCTTACAATACTGCTTGGCTCTACATAAGCGGTTCCTGAAAAAACGTTCAAGAGGACACGGGCAATAAAAACGCAAGGCTGTCGCCTCGAGAGAGAGAGAGTTGGGAGCAATGCGCTGGCATTACCCCTCCATGGCAGGGCTCAAAAGTTACCCAGCATGCACCTCACAGCTGGAAATGGGAGCCGTGCTGCAGCCACAGGTAACCCTGCTTACAGGACTCATTAGCAGTTCAATTCAAGGGCGGCCATGTTTGCAGAGCAGCTGCTCACATCTTTCACCTAGAGATCCACGCTCACAAATTCGGTGGCCTCCAATCTCGTCAGTACTAAGGCACATGCAGAGCAGCGGCTGGAGGTGAGAAAGTGACTCCTAACTGAAGGTGCTTAGAGCAGGGTTGTGCTGGGGATAGGAGGGTGCCATGTACTGTGCACAGCACACTATGCCTCACTCCAGTCTGTGCGATCAGCCCCTCTTGTGCTCTTTAACACACACACACACACACACACACACACACACACACACACACACACAGATTCTCTATTCATAAAAACACCCTCCCTCCCGAAGCTGGCTGGGATGACGTCAACTACCAGAGAACTCAGGAATGTGTCAGTCCCGTGTGTCTCTGCACCTCCTGTAGGAGGATAGCACGTGTCTCAAAATAATCTCCTGCCGGAAAGTGAGATTCCTTGCTGCAGGACCATGAACAGCAGCTCCGCGGTGCTTTTCCCCCACCCACTGCAGGGCTCACAAGGCAAGGTCCAGCAGGGCGGGGCCTTGTAAATCACGTTTTAGAATTTGGAAAATTGACACAGCACTTTGGAAAGAAAATCAATTGTTGGGTGATTTCATGCTGGACAAAAGAGGGCGAGTTTCCACTTACAGCATGTGATTCAATGCACAGTCTGAGGTCTACGGAAAAATTCCCATGGACTTCAGAGGCATGAGATCGAGGGATTTCACCTCCTTCAAATCGGTTCAGTATTTGAAATCCTTCACTGGAAGGGGCCTGAACAAGGAACGCTATAAACAATTTAGAAGGAAAAGAATCCTGCCCCAATCATGTTCAATTAGCAGGAAAAAAAAAGAAATATATTTAATCCGCAGAGTACGTCTACACTGCACTGCTATTTCGGGATACCGGAGTTATCCCAAAATAGCTACCCTATGTCTACACAGGCCGCCCGTTATTTTGAAAGCTTTTTCAAAATAACGAGCGTGCTATTTCGCCATCCCGGCAAACCTTGTTGGACGAGGGATAAGGGATGGCTCGAAATAGTGTGTTATTTTGAAATTTGGCACTGTGTAGATGCGCCAAATTTCAAAATAAGCTATTTTGAAATAGATTTGAAATAAGATACGCAATTTCTTATTTCGCGTTTAGGGTGCTGTGTAGACACACTCTATATACACTGCAGCCTCATCATTGCCACCTGCGACAGAAACCAAAGACAGCCTGACACATAGTTAAAGGGCTCCGAAAGCCATCTCAGGGCGGACACTTACTTGAAGATATCGGCTGTTTTCTGGAGGAAGTCTTGTTCCTGCTTATCTGCGTCTGAACTCATGCTCTGCTCGATCACCAGAAGCAGGGCCTCGATAATATCAAACACAAAAGGACTCTCCGGCTGCTTAGCAAGGAACACCTCAACAAGGTCCAGCACCTAGAAATACAGGTCATTTAAACGAGAATCCCTGCAGACATGGGGCAGCAGGATGTGCCAAAAACAGCTCCTTCGACTGGTCTATTTTCAAGGCACACTTGTCAACTTGAAGGATAAAAATGAAACACTTAAAAAATATATCACATTTTCATGTGAAAATGGGACACCTACTAACACCCAGGATTGCTGTAATTGACAGAGATGAGTGAAGAAAATTCCTGGGTTTTTCCCTTGAGTTAGTACATTTGACAGTGCTCTGTGGTTAGTAAGTCTCCTGGTGTTGCTGATGGGTCAATGACATTTCCCGGCCAGACCCTCAGAAGGTGTAAACTAGCGTAACAAAATGGACAATCACTTCCCCTGCTAAGCATCTGGCCCACTCACTTCCAGACCAACGTGGTGATCTCAAACCAGTTCACAGGTGGAGGTAACGAAAATGAAAACTCAGATGCTCCAAGTACCCTGGACACCCTTTAGTTCCTTTTTCTCCCTCTTGCATTGTCAACATTTATGAAAAAGTTGCTGCACAAAAATCCTTTTACTGGACGAAGCAGCTTGACAAATCTCAATCAATTCTATAGATTCTAGTGCCATCTAGTAGTCACAAATGAATACTACATTCACAGCTACCCAGGGTAACTGGTTTCACTGCCCAGTTCATCTCCAAGACCGGCCATTATTATACCCAATAGGCCAGGGAAAACATAAAGCCAAGAGTTTCCAGAAGGGATTCTGGATGCTTCAATTTCTTGATGCCCAACTTGAGACATAAAAATCAAAAAGTGCCAAGTCTGATCTGATCTGAAAAATCAGGCCCTTTTAAGACATCTCCAATTGAGCGTACAACAGTTATGGCACCCAAAAATCACTGCTGTCTTTTGAAAAGCTTTGCTTTTTATTAGGGCTGTCAATTGATGTGCGTTCATAGCTGCGATTAACGCAGGGCAGGATTAACGCATTAATTTCTTTTAACACATTAATTGCAGGCATTAATGCTGCACTGCCCCTTTCAAGCCCTGCTTCGGCGCTTCAAAGGGGCTGTGCATTAGGAGCCTGGGATCAGCTGGAGTCCCCAGCTGACCCCGGGCTCCGTGCAGCAGCACTTCGAAGGGGCAGCGCAAAGTGGAGCCGGGGATCAGCTGGAGTGCCCAGCTGATTCCAGGCTTTGCCTTACGCTGCCTCTGTGAAGCACCACCCTGGCGCTTCAAAGGGGCAGCGCATTAGGAGCCTGGGATCAGCTGGAGTCCTCAGCTGACCCTGGGCTCCCGCAGTGCTGCCCCTTGGAAACGCCAGGGCAGCATTTCCAAAGCGCAGCAAGGCACAGAGCCAGGGTCAGCTGGGGATTCCAGCTGATCCTGGGCTCCCGCAGCACTGCCCCTTTGAAACACCACCTCAGTATTTCAAAGGGGCAGCGCACACGATTAATCACACAATTAATTTTTTTAATCACTTGAGAGCCCTACTTTTTATTAATTATTATTATTATTTTACATATTGCAGTGGGACTTAAGAGTCCTTTTCATGATCTAGAATCCCCAACGTACTAAAAGCAGTGTTCCTGTCAACTGAGTGCTTCAGCAACCACCCAGGAGAGATGTAAATGCCATCCAGCTGATTAGCAGCGCGCCCAACGTCCAGAGCTGGCAGCATGTGTTGCTACTGGTGATGCACATCCACACATGCCTCAGTGCACATAACAAAACTTATCCTGCACAAGGATGGAAAAAATTAGAGGGAACATTGGCTAGGAACTGTACAAACACCATGAGACAGGGATTGTTTTGATCTAAAGCTTACACTCTAAATGGACATTTAATATTTCTGGTTTCTTTTGCAGCTTATTCAACCCAATAAAATACATCCAGCTGTCTAACAACATGCAACAAAGATAGACATGGGCCATTTGATAGGAAATTTGCCTCCTACCTTAATCTTAAAATCCCTCCGTAAGATTTTCTCCTTCCGCATCTTTTCTTTCTCGTCCTTCTTTGCCTGGATCCGCTTCTGCTGTTCGGCAAAGAGGGCCGAAACGTTCTCATCGAGGCTCAGCATAGTCTCGTCATCCACGTCATCATCGCTCTGATCTCCTCCCTTGAAAAACCAACAACAACAATTTTACTTATTTTAAAATTCAAATTCCCCTTTTCCTCAGTCTCTTGGGACTACATTTCTCTGGGGTCCAAACACTTCGAGCAAAGGAGCGTTCTAGCCTCAAGCAGGATGGGATGGATTTGGCTAGTGCAAGTGGCGGACAGACTTCCGCACATGTGGAGACTAACTTGAACTTTAGAAGCTTTTACCCAGCACTGGTTAGCACAACAGAAGCCTCCCACTCACAGGGTTGCGAGAAGGCAGCAGAGATGCTTAAAAGATCAACTACCTGCCTTGATCTCGCATGCATGCATGTCTTTGACAGCCAGATGACTGCGTAAATGACGAGACGGGTGTTTTCCAGCCACCCTGCCCAGCGAGAGGCAAGAGGCAGAAACACTTACACAGTGTGGGCCCAACTCAGACTGCTTCCAACATGGCCACACGGGTGAAGGGACAGCTTTTGTGCTCCAACCCCTTCCATGCGGTAAATGCAGATGGAAAATTTTGACCAGGATTGTTTTGTTCTGAAGCTTACACTCTAACTGTCGATTTAATGTTCCTGGTTTCTTTAGCAGCTTATTCAACACAATAAAATACACCCAGCTGTCTAACAACATGCTACGAAGATAGACGTGGGCCATTCAATAGGATATTTGCCTCCAACCTTCATCTTAAAATCCTTCCGTAAGATTTTCTCCTTCTGCAGAGGGGGAATTCTGGGGCAGGGCTTGGGAACTTGAGTCATACATTTTAATCAAATAACCCTGATTGCAGAGGCCTAGTATCTGGAACAGGTGACGGGAAAGAGACCTGTGTTTCCCTCTGGTCTCTGGGTCATGGTGTGATCTCTGGCAGCTCTCTCAGTGCCATAGTTGTTCCCTCAGTAAAGTGGACTAACATTTAGCCACTCCTCTATCTAAATGCTCAGGTTTACTATCCCCCAACCGCCCAACGCTCTGCTAACACCGGCATGAGCAGTCTCCACAGGCAGCATATGCAGGCACCGCGCTCTCACACGCAACCTGAATCCAGACCATTAGTCACACTGCTTGGCAGAGCCCAGGTGCGTCAGATATTGCCTGAGGCATAAACTTGGGGTACGGGGAGAAATTTACAGAGGCACCTAAATAGTGGTTGGGACCCAAGGCCCACTGACTTTCAATAGGAAGTAAGTGCCTAACTCCCTTAGACGCCTGTGAAAACACCAGCCATGGGTTTCAAATACGTATAAAGCAGCGTTTCTTAAAATATGTTCCGCGGCACGAGGCAGTTGGAGGTGTGCCGCGGAGAACAGAGTTCACAATGGCCACCCTTAAAAGGGCAATGCTTGAACAGAGTTCAAAATGGCCGCCCTTAAATGGGCAAACTGTTTGGGTTTTTCTGCTTAACTTCTTTTCCCTGTCCTTTTTTGTTTGTTTTGCTCTGCTCAACAACTTTTCCTCCCCTTTTTTCTCCCTACTCTCAACAAAAAAAAAAAATCATCACTGGTGTTCCCCATAACAAAAAATATTATTTGGTGTTCCTCAGTCTTAAAAAGTTTAAGAAACACTGGTATAAAGGATAGAGGATCAGGGTTCTCGCTATCCAGAGGAAAGAGGATTAGACTGCATCAGGGCCTTAGTTACACTGTACCATGGCATAGTCATACACCTCCTCTTATGCCCTCCAAAGCACCAATCATCTTGCAGGTTTGCCAACACTTACCAAGGCATTCCCTGCTTGCAGGACATTCATTAGCTGATTCCGAAAATTTTCATCTACGTCATCCGTATTATTTTCGTCTTCACTGTCTTCCTCTCCGTCTTCCGCGGAGCTGTTGTCATCAGAAGAGTCTGCGCTTTCCTCCTCGTCCTGGGAAGAAGAAGAGTCCACCCCATCAATTAAATGTTCTCCACAGGTCTTGGCGGAAGCTATCATTGTTTACAAGGGGTCTCATCAACGATACGCCCTGCTCCACTTCTGAAGTGGTATGGGAATGGAAGGCTGACAAGACCAAGAACAGGCAATGGCAATATTCGCTTTCCCAATGGTACCTTCCCTGTGGCCTCGGCTGGACGGACTGCTGGCAGAAAGGACACTCAGTCTGCAGGAAAGGGTAATGATTGTAGCAGAAAGAGCAGGACAGGCCGGGACACCTCTCCAGAGTATAATGTAAGAGAATTACCAAAGAGAAGTCAATCTGGGGCGGACTTTGGAGAAGATGACCTGCAAGCATTGTTATTTTCATGCCTAATGAATTTGGATTTGGCCCACTCTCGAGTCACTGCAGTACCTCACAGTGAGCTCCAGGACCCAGACCACCCTGAGTCACAACAGCTATTCAAGCTGCAACCTTTCTGCTTAACCACCACCAGGAGGTAAAAACCCAGGTGCCTAGTGGGATGTGGAGCCCTCTTTTCTGGAAATCACATGCTTCATAATTTCCAACATGATTTTTCTTCAGGACCAACAGATGATCAGTTAGACCAGGGGTGGCCAACCAGTTAGACACTAAGAGCCAAAAGAGCCGTGGATAGTAGTGTAAAGAGCCACATATCCCTTCCCCAGAGCCAGGCACCCCCAGTCCCCTAACTTTAACCAAATGCCCTCTCCCCTCCCCAGAGCCAGGCACCTCCAAGCCCCTCCCATTCTAACCCAATGCCTGAGTCTCACCGGAGCTGCCACCGCCACACCCACACACTTCTCCCTCCAGGAACTGGGGCACATGCACAAAGCGGGCACGCGGCTCCAAACGAGCTGTAACCCTGAGAGCCACATTTCTGTGAGCAAAGAGCCACATGTGGCTCAAGAGCCACAGGTTGGCCACCCCTGAGTTAGACACTTTCAATGAAATGTCTTCAGACGACATAAGAAAAATTCACCTTAGCATTAATTGAGAGATAAATTCAACTAACTTCCCAAGCCACAGATCTGCAATAACAAAGTTTTCAATAGTCAGAAATGGAAAATTATTTCTTTAAATGAAGGAGAGTTACCATATTTGCCCCTGAGCTTTTCTTCTTTTTGTCTGTTTCTTCCATCACAACAACAGCACATTCTTCATCCTGGTCTTGCTCCGGATCAAGCACCTGCGGAAGAGCTTTCCAAATAAGTCCGACTGTTTCTTAATACAGAATGTCCAGCTTAATACAGAATGTACAGCAAACCGAATTAGATGAACAACGACCCCATTAAAGTTATAACAGGCTATAAATCGCTTTTTAGCAGGCATCAATACTTGTATACCTGTTACTTATAGAAAGTCATAGGTATGATGAGTCAGATGAGTCTTTGCCCACAAAAGCTTATGCTCCAATAAATCCGTTAGTCTCTAAGGTGCCACAGGACTTCTCGTTGTTTTTGCAGATTCAGACTAACAGGGCTACCCCTCTGATACTTGTACAATTAACTGACATTTTAGAACATAAGAACGGCCATACTGAGTCAGACCAAAGGTCCATCCAGCCCCGAACCCTGTCTGACGACAGTGGCAAATACCAAGTGTCCCAAAGGGAGTGAATCGAACAGGTAATGATCAAGTGATCTCTCTCCTGCCATCCATCTCCACCCTCTGACAAACAGAGGCTAGGGACACCATTCCTTACCCATACTGGCTAATAGCCTTAACTTCCATGAATTTATCTAGTTCTCTTTTAAACCCTGTTATAGTCCTAGCCTTCACAACCTCCTCAGGCAAGGAGTTCCACAGATTGACTATGCGCTGTGTGAAGAAGAACTTCCTTTTATTTGTTTTAAACCTGCTGCCCATTAGTTTCATTTGGTGGCCCCTAGTTCTTATATTATGGGAACAAGTAAATAACTTGTTTTTAACTCAATACACATTATGTTCCTCACAGGAAGTACTTTCTATTTTTGGAGGGGGAGGGGGGGAATGACCAATAGATTATTCTCTCAGATGATGCAGCATTAGGTGCAACGTGACCATAGTCAATCCAATTTTGAATTTCAAGGACTTTTAATATGTTTTAAATTACCATACATGCTAGAACATATAAACCAAGTGGTATATACAGGTACACAATTTCCCAAACTAAAGATAGAAGAAAAAAGTCACCAAATATAAGCCATCACCAGGTTCCCTAGTTCAAGAACAAGAGGCCATGCACAAATTCTCTCATAAGATCCTTTTTACGTACATGCTTTAGAACAACGAGGAATCCCGTTGTTCTAGCAGATTTATTTGGGCCTAAGATGCATCTGAGGAAGTGGGTTTTTGCTCACCAAAGCTTAGGCCCAAACAAATCTGTTAGTCTCTAAGGTGCCACAGGACTCCTCGTTGTTTTTGCAGATACAGACTAACATGGCTGCTACCCTGTGATACTATAGAACACTCTGATTTCATAGCTGCCCTCTCTCAGAGGCCTCTCTTTCAACCCCTGAGCTAGAAACTAGACACATACTCCTGGACATAGAATAACAGAGCTCTAGGGATGTTAATGATTAACTGGTAAGCCTCACCCTTAACTGAAGCAGCTCTTACCCAGGGCAGGCCCAGCCTGGGGTGCACTGTGGACAGGGAAGCTCCATCCCAGCTCCCCCATTTAATCAGTTAACTGGTTAAACTTAACATTTACCTGGTTAACTAATTAAAGGGGATTTTAAATCCCTAGATAACAGGTCACAAACTAGAAGGCAAAGAAGCTGCTTTCTTTACCAAAACCCCCTGAGCCATGCAATGCCCTCTTACTGTCCTCATTTAACCAAAACTTCACTTTACTTGTAAAACAACCAGAAACTTCAACCAATCCAGCTCCCACCCCTGGTCCCTCACTTACATCCAGGATCAGGTGCAGAGCCTTTTTTGACATGTAAGGACATATGCGTCCAAACACGCTTTTGGATACCCTGCGCATAAGTAGGCTGGGCTGGGAGAGGAGAGAGAGAAGAATTTCCACTATCACCTCTACCCATTCTGGCTCTTCATCATCTGTGCAGGAAAAAGAAAGGCATCAACAGAGGAGAAATTAAAATCCAGGCATCAGACTCTCCAGGTGCTTTAAAGAAAGGGCTGCAGACACCTCCATCTGGCAAAAAATAATAATGCTAGCCAAATGGGGGAATAACACAGGCTCTCCGGCAGTGATGTGGACTGAGAATAATACAGTATCTTGCTAGGTGATGTAACTATATGGAAAATGTTACTCTCTGTATAGATCGGTGTTTCTCAACCAGTGGTAGGAATACCCTTAGGTCTGCGGGGTACGTCAACACAACTGACATTTGGAGAAAACTGAATTTTGATTTTAAGTTTTAGAGCGCTTTATTATTTTTGTACTTTTTACAACCCCAAAATTTCGTCGCCCACCCAGCTACGATTAAGTTGTTTAAAGAAACGTGCTGCAATAGTAGAAAACAATTTGTGTGTCTGAAAACTGTAGGTACTGGGGATACTTTTTTTTTTTTAAAAGGGATACTTTATTAAAAAAAAAAAGTAGAGAAACACTTGTATAGATGGCAGACCTAACATCATCTTTAGAATGTGAACTAAAGCAAATAAGCATTCCATTGGGTAACAGGCCTGGCCAAGTCCTGACACCTGGTTTGCTCTGAGACCCATATCTAGGTACTAATAGGCCCTCAGTGTCTCAGTATTCAAGTGCATTACAACCACTAATGGATTTTCCCCCATCCACACTGAGTTAGGGAAGCGACGGTCCCACTTTACAGATGAGGAACATGGCACAGGGTAGATAAGCTGCAGTGTGCCACAGGGGAAGTCTATGGAGGAGTCATGAACAGGACACAGGTCTGGTCAGCCACAGGCTAGTGCCAAGCTGACTAGAGCAGGGATGTCACAGACAGAGCGAGCAGGATGGATCCAGCCTGCCTGAAATAGTCACAATCTCCAGAACCTCAGCTGGATTTTTGCCCGGACGCCATTATGCAAATGAAGCATGGGAAATTCAAATCCGCGCTTCATTTGCAATTTCGCTCGGCTGCACCTGCATTCCTCTCTCGAAAGAGGAATGCAGTGTAAACATGCCCTCTCATTCCTTCCACAATCCGAAGAGCATAACCCTTAAATATGCTCTTTCGTATCTGGGTTTTACATAGAATCTTGAGGTTCTATTGGCCTCATAATGTACCATGTCCCACTCTCAGAATCTAACAAGGCAGGTTTATGTAAAAGCCTTGCTTGGTTTTAGATGCTTTGTTTTCCACGCCCTATCTGTAATTTACGTGAACTCCTGTACTGCTCTGAAGAAAAAAAGTGTTAGGGGAAAAGTTTAAGGCTCCAGACATGCCCTGGGAGTCAGTGATTGTCAACACTATTTCTCATAAGGGGAAATTGAGGCACAGAGCGATAATAAAATGAGTCAGTGGCTGAGCCAGAATTAGAACCCAGGAATCCTGTCTCCCAAAGTTCAGCTGCACTCACTGGGCACTGAGAAATAGGGCTCCTGGATTCCAGCCTGGCCCTAAGATTACCTTAAAGAGCACTTATTTCAAATAACCACATTCAAAGCAGAGGATGCAAGACAAATTCACCGCTGGCATAAGCAGATTCCACTAAGCCACTGGAGAAACTCTCACGTACACCAGAGATGAATTTGGCACTCAGTGGTTAATAGTTTGTTCACAAGTAAAAATTCAGACCGAACACTTAAAGAGGATTCTCTCATGCATTCTATCTAGAATCCTCGCCCTGAGCATCTAACTCACAAAACTACACTTCCCATTTATAATACGACCATTGCTATAGCATCCAGGAATTTGGGATCTCAAAAGTGTATTGCTCATAGTTCCTTCCCCTGGGTGGTAGCGGGGAATTAGTCACATGGGGAGGTGATCTTAGAGCAGTGGTCTCCAACCTTTTTACACACAAGATCACTTTTTAAGTCTCAGAACAGGCGAAGATCTACCGCCCTGCCCCTTCCTTGAAGCCCCGCCCCCTCTATTCTCCTGTCTATCACTTGCTATCCCCAGTCCTTATACACTTTGTTAAACAGTTTATTTTTAAATTATGCAATATATAAAATTAAAATCACGTTTATAGTTGTGAAATAAATGATCTGTTTTTAATTCATGCTATTTAAATGTCAAATGAAGTATTTACAATTATACA
>JANRFK010000867.1:7586329-7598556 GCA_030068395.1 Apalone spinifera | reverse complement strand
AAGGGAACATACAGAAACCTGTTGGGGAACACTTTAATCTACCTAATCACTGTTAAACAACTTCAAGTGGCTGTCTTGTTACAAACCAATTCTACTGGCCAAATACACAGAGGGGCGTTGGAATTACAATTCATCCGCAAGTTCAATTCTCATGCTAATGGCCTCAATCATGATGAGGGATGGTTGGGACACTATCAATCTAGCATTCAATGAGGGTGCAAACAGCTCTTTGTGTAGATTCCTGTTATTGCCTTTGATTCTTATCTGCTTCATTTTAGCTACCCAGTCTTCAGGTGCTTACTGATTTCCAGTTCTGCCTTCCTGTTTTTCCCTTTGATATTTGCATAGCCTCTGCTCCTCATTTCCCCCCCTCCCCTCCTTCTCCCTTCTTTATTTTGGGTCTGCACATCCTAAACTCAACACTCCGGTCATCTGAAGAAGTGGGTTGTGCTCACAAAAGCTCACAATACCATCTACATGTTTTGTTAGTCTACAAAGTGCTACCAGACCATTTGTTGGTTTTTAAGTGTATATTAATGTGTCTGGTGTTGCTGGGCTAGGTCTAACTGTAGGAGATTGCCATCGGTATTGTTCTAATGTGTATATATAGAGTCTGGGATCTAGTGAAAATCTCAGCACTCCGTGGCCACATTTACAGCATTCCCAGACTCAAAATTTGTAGCACTTGATCTGTGCAGGTTTCAGAGAGCCTGGGAAAACAGGTCACATGATACATTTTCGTGTGCTGGGTTTCTGCTGCAGGAAGGTACAGTGGTTCTGATAAACTTTTTGGGCAACACTGCCCCGTTGATGGTTCTTAAGATTTCACCCATATAAACCAACGAAGGAGTCTAATCTACCAGGGAGGGAAAACTACTGGTAATTTGAGATTAAGGTTGGGTGAAATTCAACATCAGTGGCAGGATGAAGCATGCAACTTGCCATTGCTGGTAGGTGAGGCAGTTTTGTCTAGTGGATCGAGCACTTCACTGGGCCCCAGGTGACCTGAGCTGTATTCTCAGCTTGGCCACTGGCCTCTTGGGTGACATTGTGTAAGTCACTTCTCTTCCTTGTGCCTCAGCTTCCCTGTCTATAAAAGGGAAACTGTGAGCTCGTTGTCCAGCACTTTACGATTTACCGATATCGGGTAAGACATCAAGCTAGCATAGAGCGCTGACCTGACCACTGAAAGGGTGAGTGGGTTGTGGGGGCCTGGAGTATTGGTACTGCCTCAATGGCTGTTCAGAGCCGGGATTTATTGTACCAAGCACACACAGAGAATAAGGTCAGTTGTGTACAGTGACTTCAGTGTGCCTGTTTTTTTGTCTTCATTGTGCAGTATGATGGGCTGTAACCTGCTTTGTACTGCCTGTGCCTTTCAGCTGCCAGACCGGTTTAAGTTCGCTCCAGAGATGGAGACCTACGTTGACTCATTCCTCGAGGGCTGTGATGATCCAGAGAAGCAGCTGGCAGTAATGGTTGGCTTCTCCACTCTGACCAATCAAGGCTATCCAGTTGTGCCCAGCTTCTGGAAGGTGGTGAAACACTTGCAGCCTGAAACGTTGCTGAAATATGTCGACTGGCTCAAGAGGATGTTCCTTAGGCCAGATTTTGACTGCTGCTTAGATTTCACCACCAGTCGGCAAAAGCAGAACCAGGAGAAAGCAAATATGTAAGTCTACTTGTACAACTTTGTCTTCTCTCTCGGATCTGTACTGTGTGCATTTTCCTGTGTTTAGCTCTGTTTGCTCGTCCTAGGGGAGATGTGGGGTGTCTTCAACAGCTGATACCCAGTAGGACTGTTAGGTGGTCCTATGTCAGCAGCTTGTGTTTTCTGCTTCCTTTATCTTTATTGGGAAACCTTAGAAGTTTCCTCTTTGGACGTACTCCTGGGAAAATCAAGCCAGGGGGCTGGTGTTTCTCCGGAGGTGGTTTTTCCTCACTTAGTCACTGCTGTGCTACTACCCCAGCCTGGTGCTAGAAGGCACTGCATTAGCTCAGAGTGTCTCTTCAAACTGAGATGTAAAACTTAGATCCTGATTTGTCGTGGGGCAGCACAGCATTCTCTATAAGCTGAGCGCTTGGGTGGCCACTGAAGAGAGATTCAAATGCTGTCCAGCTGATTAGCAGAGTACCCACCGCTGGCAGCCTGAGTTTCTACTGGTAGTGCACATGGCTCGGTGCACATGACAAAATGTATTCTGTACGTGGTTAGAAAAAATAGAGGGAATACCGGTGCAGCACTTTGTGACAAGTTGGAGCATTTGTCAGAAGATGGTTTGGGTAACTGTATTCTGCCGACTTAAAATTCCAGCTGCACTTTCACTTTCAGATGAAGGGGAGGGGTCTGTCTGTCTTCACTGTTGTGGTGTCGTATTCTAGCAGGAGACTTCATCCTGGATGTGGGCAAAGGCTTGTAAAGCATTTTGTGATCTTCTGGGATAAGACATTATGTCAGCATGTTGTATTATCCCTGTGAATAAAATTATTCAGACCTAGGAACATTCATGCTGCTCTTGAACCAGTTGTTGGAGAAACACAGAGGCTTATTGGATTAAAACTGATCTGAGTTCATATTTGTTTATAAAGTGCATTTAAACTAGCTGAACAGCAAATGCAGGTAGCTTAGGAAAAATACCTTTGTACACACAGCTGTCATTTCTTACCGCATGTGTCAGAATATGCTGCATAGTAGCCAAACTATATAAAGCCTTTGAGCTGCTGAAAGTCTACATGGTATCCAGATTCTTATCACCCATTGTTTGTGTTTTCTTGTGATTTATAATCTGTATCCATTTGCTTATTGAAAGGACCCAGCATCGTGTGCTCCGGCTGAGAAAATGGATTATCGCCCGGCTAGTCAGCATCATTGACAGTCAGGGGAAGAAGGAAGAGGATTTGGTGATGGACATTGTCAGGTGAGAGGGATTTAAAGACAGCGTAGTGCTACCCAGTGGCGGAATGATTCTTGCTAGAAGGCTGGAGTGGTACTAATAAGGTTGTTAAGTAGCCGATAAATGACTAAGCATGTACTCAATACAATTTGTATCGAGTACACAATTAGTTGATAAGGGGCCTCTGCAGCTCTGCAGTTTAAATGTTAGGAGCCAGGTGTACTCGCAGCCCAGCTCCTACTACATTTAAACTGCAGAGCTGCAGTGGAGGTAGGTCCAGGATCCAGCTCGGACCGGGTCCAGACTGCTGCAGCTCTGCTGAGGGGTTGGCTGCGGCGGGGTAGGAGTGGGGGGCCAACAGGTCAGTGGAGACCTGCGAGGCCTGAGCTGGCTGCGGCTCTGGGGGTGCTTAGAGGCCAGGGATGGCGTGGGCCCGGCCCTCCCTGGTGGCTGGGAAGAGAGCCAGTCCTGCCTACCCTCAGAGACAAGGGGGGTTGGCGAGCATAGTGAGCAGGAGGGTATGGCCCCCAGTAGTAATAAAAATGACGTTGCAGGGTGTCAAAACCCTTCTTTAATGTACTGAGCACCCTCCTCTCCCATTAACTGGGTAAGAGGCTAATAGAATTGACGAAAATTAATTAATGAAAATTAATGGGAAGTGCTTGTATGAGAAATGCTAGATAAGCACATGCTGTTTACTTATTGAATGTGCTTTTTATAAAGGCACACAGAACCCAAGGCAATTCTTTAGTCTGCTCTCTTCCCCCCTCTAGGTTTTGCTTCTTCCATGCTTTCTTTGAGATCAAGAAACCAACCTCTGAAATACCAGAGACAGAATCTCTCCCCTCAGTGCCTCTGGATGGACAGTCTCATGCGACGGTCGCTAACTTATTTTTCAGGTACGGACTTTGCCTGGGAGCATTTAATGTTGGAAGTTGATGTTCCTTTTCTCTAGAAGGGACATGTTATTGTGTATTGTTTGTGTTGTCGGTGGTGCCTCGGTGTTGTGTGCCCCATGGGGATAGGTGAGCACACAGAACAAAAAGATGGTCTCTGCCCCCAAGGAACTTACAATCGAAGGCTAAGTCTACACTGGCACTTGACAGCGCTGCAACTTTCTGGCTCAGGGATCTGAATGCTCCCTTCTCCTCCTTCCCCACCCCCACGCACAGCAAGTTGCAGCGCTGTCAAGTGCCCCTGTTAACCAGGCTACAGTGCTGGGAGCTACGCTTCCTGTGCTGTTAACTGCTTCCCTCGTGGAGGTGGTGGCCACGTGTTCAGTTTAAAGCGCTGCTGCCGCAGCTGCACGTCAAACTTTTCAGTGTAGACAAAGCCTTGGTTCAAGGAAAGAAGGAAACGATAAGGTTTTGAGACGAGACAGACGCAGGGTCAGGGAAGGGATAGGACACACAAGCAGAGTGAGCAATGGGATGGTGGCAACCAGGTTAAGCCCACAATTTTTTGGTGGGGTGGGTGCTTAGGAGTGAGTGAGCTGAATGGGGGCGGAGGGCAAGGCAGGTGTAGAGTGGAAGCTGAGGTGAGAAGGGAGGGGGAGATTGGTACCAGCGGCCCATCAGCACAGGGCTTAGACAGCCAGAACCGTCGTGATTTCTGACTGGAAAGTCCTGATGTCCCAGCTCCATCTGGCTCCTCTGGTGTGGGGGGAAGGCATTGCCGTGTCCTAGTGCCCCCAGTTGTGCGTGCAGTGTGTCCTCTGCTGGGTCCAGGAGTACTGGGAAGAGGGCTGTGGCAGGTGGGTGGACCTCCTATTGGCCCCTCTCCTGTAGTTTGGCAGTCCCTGCTTTGGGTACCTCTGGCTCTACCAGGCACATGACAAGAAAGTGGGGTTTCTGCACTTCTGTTGCATTACGTGTTGTGCGCTTCTGTGTCAGTGAATGCCCTTTCCTTACAGTTCCTGGCTAAAACTTCCTGGAACTGCTTAAGCTGCTTCTTAACAAAATAGCTGGCCCAAAGTGTATCTTGGCAGTGCTGAGGTGAGGTCAGTTTGCCTTTCTCCTCTAGTTTCCACTCGGCTCCGTGGACTGAGCAGCATTGCCTGAGGGGGGCACTGTTTATCCTTTCCAGAGACGGGGGCTTTTGTGGTGACACCGCCGGGCCTGGGAGCGTTATGTGGCTGCTCTCCATTGCCGCTCAGTGGTGTAGTATAATTCCGGTGATACAGGCTCCCTCGACCCAGACAGCCCAGTTACCTGAATCCACGGTGTGTTCCAGATCTAGCCCCATTTAGTTGAGAGAAGTATCAGTTCAGCTGACTGCCCAGTTAGAGGCAAGTTTTAGATGCCTCCCTTCTCCCCTCCCTGCCAGTTGCCCCTGCTCCAATTTGGATGAACAGAAGAGCGCTGGTTTTGGGGCCTACCAGTTGGCGCTCCACTCACCCTTTCTGTTCTTGAGCAAAACAAATAGAGTATTGATCTCTGCAATGTTGCTGCATCTAATGCTCCTCTGTCAGGCAATCAAGAGGCCGGGTGCTCAAGTGTCCCTCTGTTGGATGCTGGGAGAAGGGGGGAGCACTGAGGGGAGCTGTCACTTTGCAAAGACTCCTGCGAGGTGCTGTGGGATAGAGCTCAGGGAGGGATGGCCCAGTGGTTATAAGACACTGGACTAAGAGTTGGGATTCTCAATTCTGCCACAGCCATCCTAGGTGGCCTTGGGCAAGGTTCTTCATCTCCCCTGCGTCTCAGTTTTCCATATGTAAAACAGGGATTCCTATCCTGTCTGTTGAGACTGTAAGTCCTTGAGGGCAAAGACTCGGTCTGACTTCGTGTTTGGACAGCCCTTGTACAGCTGCTTTTGCTTGGGGTCTTTGGAAGTTCTGGTAGTATAAATGGGGTCTCAGGAGAGAATTGTTCCTATATTTTGGGTCATGGAAGCAAAAAGCTTGCAAACAAATACATCTGTTCCTCCCAGGAAAGGACTAGAATGATGGAGCTGTGTTTGGAGACTGGTTCCTCTCCCTCATCCCAGCCATTGTGGTGTTGGGAACGGATGGCGGAATAAATCGCGTACAGTGGGTGCTAGTACGTAACTAGAAAGTTACGGGGTTATTACAGCACTGAGACCCATGCTAACAGCCGCTGATTTCCATTTAACGTGGCTCTCTCTGCTATCCGCTTGCTTTTCAGTTTGCTTCAGATTTTAAACAATCTGCCTGTGCTGGGAGACACGGCTGAAGCTGCCGCCCTGAGGGAGAAGCATGTCCATGGGGTGACTGCAGACAGGCGCCTGTGGCTCTACCTCATTCTCCAGTACGCCAGCACCCTCCTGTCCCATGGGAAGCACGTCAAGGCTGTGACTCCTTTCACCGCCGAACAGAGGGCTGCTTGGGACCGGTGAGAGGCTTGGGAGGCCAACTGAAGTCTGGTGACTCGTTGTGGGGATGAGAAAGGATAATGGGAACGGCTGAGGCATGCAGGAAGTCTAGGCTCCATAGAGGAATACAAGAAATTGGGGTAAAAAGTAGGGCTGTCAAGCGACTAAAAAAATGAATTGCACGATTAAAGAAAACCCCCTATTAATCGTGCGATTAAAAAAAATTAATTGCGAATAATTGTGCAATTAATCCTGCTGTAGAACAGTAATCAGAATACTATCTATTTAAATATTTGTGGATGTTCTCTACATCTTCTAATATATTGATTTCGATTACAAAACACAATACAAGGCTATGTCTAGACTGGCCGCTTGAATTTGCGCAAGAGCACTGACTTTGTAAAGTACAAAATCAGTGCTTCTTGCGCAAATACAATGACGCTCCCATTCGGACAAAAGCCCTCTTACGCAAATGTATTTGCGCAAGAGGGCCAGTGTAGACAGCTAAAAAGTGTTTTGCGCAAAAAAGCCCCGATGGTGAAAATGGCGAGCGGAGCTTTCTTGCACAAAACCGCGTCTAGATTTTGTGCAAAAGCGTCCGTGCCAATCTAGACGCTCTTTTCCGCAAATGCTTTTAACGGAAAAACTTTTCCGTTAAAAATATTTGCGGAAAATCATTCCAGTCTAGACGTAGCCATAGTGTATCGTGCTCACTTTATATTTATTTTTTATTACAAAACATTTACACCGTAAAAAAAACAAACCTTCAGTTCACCTCACTGAAGTATTGTAGTGCAAATTCTGTCATGAAAACTGAACTTAAATTCTTCTATAAAATCTATATATTTGTGTCCTATTCAAAAGAGTCCTTTTTTAGCTCAGCCCCAGCTGTGGGCGGCACTGGGCCGAAGGGGGGTAGACTTTGCCGTGGGTAGTGCAGAGTTCGGGGGGGGGGCCTCAGCCCCCAACTGTAGCTGTCATAAGGCTCAGGGGTGGGGCTCAGCCCCCAAGCTTAGGAGATGGGGTGAGTGGACCCTACCATGGGCAGTGAAGAGTTCGGGAGGTGGGGGACTCAGCCCCAGAATCAGATGTGGGGGGAGAGTTAGTCCCAGCCCCAGGAGGCAAAGAGAGGGTGGCTTGGGTGAGCCCTGCCGGGGATGGGGGAACAGCTTGGGGGGTCTTTACTTTTCTTATTTACTTCTCCGTTGGAGCTGGAACCACGGCTTCAGTTTTTTTCCCCTCCTTTTTGGCTGCTTCGTTTTTCTGTGTACCCTCTGGTGGCGGTTTGTATTACTGTGCCTTACCAGAGACGGCCCCTGGAGCAGCTCATGCTGGTTTGCTGACCTCTGCGTTAATTCTGCCCTGCGTTACTTGCAGGTGTTAATGCAGCAACTAATTGACAGCCTGAGTAAAAAGTGCTCTTTGAATGTGTTGGTTTGCCAGGATCCTTTTGGAGGTGCCTTCAAGGCTATGAGCCAGGCCTCTGTTTTGGGTCAGATCATGGTAGAACAGCTGATTTCTCTAGACTGGAGGGGTCCAGGCATTTAACATGTGACAATGGCAGCTGCCTGACTGGAAAAAGCAGCTCCTGCAGGCTGGATGAAGCAGTCTGTATCTGCCTGCTTAGTCTCTGCTGAGTGTGCATCTTAGATGTTAGCTGCGATAAGCCTTCTGGGGGCACCTAGTCTGTTGACTTGGTCAGTGCATGATGGTTCCCTGTGCTGTACTATGTCTAGTGTGAGTGAATTGTCCTAAGCAGCACAGTTCTGTTCCTTTCCTTCCTCTGGAGACCCGTCCTTGATGTTTTGTTAGTCTGTAGAAGTTCTGCCTGAAATCCTGCTGTTTTTTCCCTTTCATTTCACCCCTTTTTTCTTCTCGCCAGACTCCCTCCCAGGGTGAATTGCTTTAAATCAAGACCATTTAAATCATGGATTTAAATTATTGAAAAAAAAATCATTGATTTAAATACAATTTCACGTTGATACTACTTCCACTATTTCTACAAACAATAGTGCAAATCTGGTCACTAAAACATGTTAATTTACAGCTCTATTCAGCAGTTTACATCATCTAAGCGGGTATATTTCGTTTACTTTTGTAGATTTTTGTTCATTTAGAAAATAGTACATAATACTCATTACCTGTACCAAGTGGCAGATGCAGCAGCAGTACTTTAGAAATGGTAAGAATTAACTCTCACACACGCAAACACAATGGCACTTACATGTTATTAAACTAAATCTTACATACATATTTCACATTTGCACTTGAGCAGTCTCCTGAGTTGCTGGCTGATGGCTGTCCTTAAATTCTTTTTTTTTTTTAATTCAAATTTTATTAACTCTGACAAACAAGTCCTCAGAACACTAAATGTGTGGTCTCCTTAAAACTTCTATAACAAGCTCTCCTCTTTCCTACTTCCACTGTCATTTTGATGCAGATCTGGTTCCAAGTTACTAAAAAAGCTAAGACTGACTGTGCTTAGAGTGCGCTTAATTTTGGAGGAAGCCCCATTGAAAACAAGACTAGGATGGGGGTTCCTTTGGGAAAGTTGAGTTATGCTGAAGTAAAATAAGGAACAGGCTTATGGCATCACCATTATGGTCTGTGGTCATGATGTTCCAAAATAAGAGGCATGTTTTCTGTAATATGTCATTATGTAAAATTCCAGCAGCCACTGGCAACTCTTGATTGCTATTAGTGCAGCTTTCTCTGCTGTATACTTGGGTGATAGATTCTAAACCTAGTTTAACTAATTAAACAAGCCAGGAAGATTAGCTAAATTAAACTTTTTTTCCCCTAGCAATATCCAACCTAGAGAACAGCTTGGGGAATTTACTTGTTAAACCCCACTTCTATTAAAAGGCATAGAGAGAGTCTTGAAGAAGGATACGTTGCAAAGTTGGTCCCCATTGTTCTTCAGAGATTACCACGTCATTTTCTCCCAATAGGCAGTTTTCCTTATGATGTTCCATTCTTGCAGCAAGGCCCTGCATCATCTTCTTGCTCTGCTTACACTTGACACATTTTCCTTTTTTACCCAGGGAAGGAATTTCTTGAAAAGATTCCCCACCACATAAGCACAGAACAAAAAGAGTCCTATCCTGCCTGTATCTATGTTTGCGTGTGTGTCTCGGCAGACTCACAGAAATGGAAAGCCCAGAACTTTCAAAGCACCAAGAGCTGGTTGTTAGGCTGGACAGACTAGAGACATCAGTTCATTTTTATAAGGCTGTTCCTGTAGGAATATCATGTTCGTGATGAGATTTAACAGTAACTGTTATTTTTAAATGAGAAATTTAGTATTTTATTGATTAAAAAAATTTTACATTTAATTTAGATTAAAAACATTGACTTAAAAAAATCATTTTTTTTAATTCGCCCTGTCTTGCACCAACTCAAACTCTCCCTCTTGCTCCTTCCACCTTTCAGATACTTGTTGATGGCCATATGCCTTTGCATTCCTGTTAGCCACTGCTTTCCCAGCCTGGATTTCTCTTTTAATCTTTTCTCCGGAAAGGCCACCGGTTCCCATATGTCTGTTCTGAACTTATTCCACTCAAAATGATTATGCTTTTGTGGTGTATTCCTCTGAAATCTGCTGGGGGATCTGTGCTATGTCCTACAGACACACCTGTGCTGTTGTAAGAATTAAAGTGAATTTATCTTCGTCTACCAATTCTTAGTCAAAGCCCTGTCCTTTCCTGTGTGCTTTGATGTGATTCTGGTCTAGTTACATGGTCTCTGTTGTGGTGCAGTTGTTCTTGCTGGCTCCTGCACTGCTTTTCTGAAACTCTTGCTCGTGTCTGTGATGATGTGGATTTTATCCGGTGACACTGAAAGGCTCATCATGGTTTGTCTCTTCAGAATGCTGCAGTCTCTGGAGAACCTGCAGAAGAAAGACAAATCCCATAATATGGAAATTGTTGCTTTCCAGCACCTTTTGCTCTTAGTGGGCATTCATCTGTTCAAGGTAATGGGCACAGTGTATCCTGAGCTGTATAAACCTTCCTGGGTTTTCTGAACTGCTGGCACAAACAGTCGGACAGTTCTTGTGTGTTTGACAAGCTATGATTCATCAGAATTTCTGGCTGTTTAAATGAAGTTACATGGGTTAAAAAACAATCACAAGTATTGAGCTTTCGACCCACAAAGGAAATGCACTTGGCTATTAGGAAGGGAGCGAAAGTGATTGAGTGGTAGGTGGAGTCCTGGTTTTTCAGTCCCAGCTTGCCAACCAGTTTGCTGTGACTGTGGCAAGTCACGTACCTTTGCTCCTAAATGGGATGCTGTTGCTGCTGCTGCCTTTGGGATGTTGGGGTAGCTGACTGATTAATGTCTGCAAAACCTTGGAGATCCCTTGGGGAAGGGTATTCTACACAATCAAAGTCATTAATACAGTGGTGATTTGAGGCCTGCCTGTCAGAGTCCTCATTTAAAATGTACAGAGCATCCAAAAATACATTGTGCAAAGCATTGCTACTTTCTAATGCTCCCCTTTGGGATTGGTACCTTGTTAAAATAGGAATTGTAATAGAAAACACCCAGAAAATCCCTTCTCTTTTATTTCTCATCTTGGGCACCCCGTCTACCAGCTTTGCATGGTCTTCAGCTCAGGCATGCGATGAAGTGGTGCCTCTGTGTATAATTATAAGAAAATGGAGGGCAGTTAGTGCCTGGAAAGAGAGAGTCTTTAAACTGGGCTCTTCTAGCAGAATTGTTCTACGTACAAAAAGCCATTTCTTCTTCTCTGGGGAGGGAGTGTTGGGCACTTCCTCAGAGGTGCTGAGTCCCCTTCCTTCCCATAGACTTGACTCCCATCTCTTCATGGCACTTTCCTGAAGGCCTGGGCCTGGTCGGTTCCCAGCTAGTCCTGTTAACTCCCTCCCTTTATCCCGCCACACCCGCATGGTTGAGGTGACAACCCCGACGTGCCTGTGTGCCTAGCACCCTAATGGTACGTTGTGCTGAATTCAGGAGCCGAGATGGGTACGTTTCTTGAGTTGCCATTGCACTTGCTTTGGGAGAAGGGATTCACTTCCTGGCTTCTCTCTGAGCTTCTCTTTTGCACCAAACAGACTCCGGCAGAGACCCTGGACCTTCTGAATGACCTTCTGAACTGCATTGAGAGGGCCTTTGACAAGAAATCCAAGAAATCTGGTGAGCTCCTGTCTAAAGAGAGAGACTCAGGGAATTAACAACAGTCATCTGCCCCTATTAACATGCATTCTATTGCCCAGAGCACAAGGGGAGCATAAGCAGCCGGCGTGCTAGGCAGGGGAAGGCTTTGCCTTCCTAAGCCGCCAGCCAGGCCTCACCCACCCTGCACCCTAGAACACCGACTGTAGGCATTTTGGGGGAGGAGTGTTGCTGCCCCCAGCACCCGCCCTCTGTGCCTTGGGGCCAGTGAGGCTGGGGCCAGGCATCCTTCTCCTTCCCAGTGTTCCGGGGCTGGAGAGGCCGGAGCCACACGCTACCCGCCCTCCTCCATGCGCCACTCGCCCTCCCTGTATGGGTGGGGAGTGCGAGGCACATGGCCCGGCCTTCACATACTGGGAGGCGAGGCCTCAGCGGAAGGAGCAGGGCTGCGGGTGGGCCTGGCAGCTTGCCTCCCTCAGCCCTACCTTCACCGACCGCCCATGAAGGCGAGCCTATCAAATATAAAGCACGGCTTACGACAGAACTAGAAGTGTGCTATTAACCAGTGAGAGCTAGCGCCTGCTCTGTGCAGAAGCTGTTGATTTTGATGAAGGATGGGGTGCAGCGCCTCTCTTTCTTTCCTTGGTCATGTTTTGTCAGGACTAGGTGCCAGCACCCTGACCTTGCAATCCATGTCGGCATTGCTTGCAGCCGGGGGGCGGCTTGTCGTCTTCCTCTCCCACCCGCTGGTGCATATAGTATGGTGCAATTGAATACCCCACCCAGAGTCTATTCAAAGATGCTCTAAGACCATGGTCACCAACCAGTAGATCGCAATCTACCGGTAGATCTCAGGGGCTCTAA
>JANRFK010000867.1:7557625-7569626 GCA_030068395.1 Apalone spinifera | reverse complement strand
AAATGTATATTAATTTTATATCAATAAATGTCAATTTTTTGCAATTGCATGAATTAGATCTTTATGCAAAATCTCAGTTACAAAGTATCTGAAATTTTCACAGAAGCCTGTTCTATTTGATTAACCGTCGTCTATACTTGTTTTTGTTTCAACAAAACAAGTTATGTATCCTATACAAAATTTAAAAGTACCTTAAATTTATATTTAAATTAAAAATTATGTAAAATGAATTTAAAAATTATTTAATATGAGCAAATAATTTTACACACCAAATTATTGTAATAGTATAAAATATACTTAAACCATAATCTATAATAAATAACTATGACTTTCTAACAAAGTCCATTGTTTTTGGTGGCCCTTGGGTTGCCAGGCATCGGGTATTGGTGCCTTCTGCCTAGCACCTCAAATGCGCGCTTTTTTTTGTGTGTGCTTGCTTGACAAATTTTTTCTTTTTGGTCAAACCATCATTTGTGTGGCCCTCAGTAGGCTTCAAGTTTGACATGCCTGCTTTAGAGGCTACGTCATCAGCCCTTCCTTAGTTCAGTTTGAAAACTCGCACTTTAGAAACTGTTTTTGTGTGTATTTGGTGGGAGTAGAGGCAGCATTGTGACATTATTCAGATGAACAAGGGTTTTGCACCAGATTAATTTGGCAGTATATAGTCTATAATTCAGATGGTTTCCCATTAATCATTCTCTTGCATTACTTTAGAGCTGACGACAGTTGTGACAAGTTGTTTTTTTGTTTGTTTTTTTTCTTTCTAGGAATGGGAGGAGGTCCTCGGGAGTCAAGAGGTGGTGGATGGGAACCTAGAGATGACTTCGGTTCTGGTATCACGATTTATATTTTTCTGGTGGGGCAAAGTTGCATTGAAAAATGGACAGTTGTCAGTCACTGCTTGGAATTGAATGGACATGCACACTAATAACTAACTCACTGCTCCTAATAGTACTAGTTCCTGAGGGTAAAGTTGAAGCATGATATTGAGGGGAAGTAGGAGAATCTTGTAATGCCATTGCTTATACAGTGTACTGTAGCAAGAGTTAGATGTTGAATGGATGACCATTCACTGATCGCACAATCAACCAATTGGAAGGTAGCCTATTCATGAAAGTACAGTTTACTTATAAAGACTTGCACTACTTGGATAAGCTGACCTGAAAGAAAAGCACAGCAAGTCTGAGATTGCAGCAATTCATTTACTACAGTTTAAATGATACTCTTCTCTGCACCCAAATATTTGAGTCATTAATTAACTGTCACTGTTAGTTGTTACAGAGCCTGTGTTTTGGGCCACTACATTGGTCTACAACTAATCTTCATCTGTTGCTTCTGCACTGATGAAGGGGCATACCCTATCATTCTAATACAAGAGATTTAAAAATAGGAGCAAGACCGCTTTTAATTCCAGGCAACATGTGGGTGATCTGTTGATATGCTTGACAGTACACTTAGTCTGATAGTTACAAAACACTGCATTGGGAGAGAAATTCTCTAATTCCTGGTGAATCTGAGAAAAGGAATGCCCTATTGGTATTGTGGCAAATTTTCTCATCTCCTGCCCCCAGTTCCTTCCCCTGGTACTGCTGCTGTTTTCCCTTTAAAAATCACTGGGTGGTACGTTAAATATTCAATGAGATCCCCCCCACCCCCATTTCTGTATTACACGAGGAAAATGCTAATTTATTAGATTCTTGAACTTTGTCATCAGAGACATGTAGTTAGTTTGTCACACTATCAGTAGATCATTGTTGTCTGGCTTCTCTTTCATAGTATTAAATACATGCTTCTCTGCGCCCTCATTCCTTTGTTCCTCGTACACAATTTGTACATAATTCCATGCAAAAGCTGTCTCCACTTCTGTGACTGAAGTCAAAGTACTTCTAAACAGGAGGCTTGTGTTAGGCCCACACTAGGGGTCACGAACCAGTACATTGGGATCTACCCATTGATCTTGGAGCGTCTGACAGGTGATCCTGACTGGTTCAGCCAAGAGGCTATCAAGTGCTGGCACTTCAGCTACCCCTTCCCCCACTGCTGTTCATCTTCTGCCCTTTGCCTTGGAGCTGACCCTCCCCCTGGGGAGCCTTCTGCTTTCTGTGCAGGGCAGAGGAGGGAAAGGAGGGTTGCTGATGTCAAGGTGTCCCCTCCCACTCTATATCCTTTCTCCACAGAGCAGAGAGGGGACACAACAGGACTTGGGATGGAGTTTGCTGGCTGCTTTAGGGAGTGGTCCAAGCCCAGGGCAGGAGTGACCCTGTCTTAGCCCCATTGCACCACCAACCAGGAGCCACTAGCAGTGCCCAGCTGGAGCCCACATCCCAAACTCCTACCCCAGTCATGAGCCCCCTCCTGCACCCCAAGCCCTGCATCCAAACGCCGTCCCAGAGCCTGCACCTAGAACTCCCTCCTACACCCCAACTGCCTGCCCCAAGCTCAGCTCAGAGACCCTCCCACAATCCAGATCCCTTAATTCAAGACCAGAGCCTGCACCCCAATGCTCTGCCCCAGCCTGATGAAAGTGAGGGAGGATGGAGTGAGCAGGGGCGGGGCCTTGGAGAAGGGGTGGGAAGGAGGTGTAGGGCAAGGGTATTTATATTTGACGTAGATCTTGGATTGCACTTAAATTCAAAAAGTGATCTCCTGCTTAAAAAGGTTGGAGACCCCGGCTCTACACAGTGGTGTGATTTTCAGTCCTTGTTCCAGATTATATATATCTATGGGGATTAAATAGTCTCTTAGCTCAGGACAACCACATGATAATTCTGCCACACAAGTGGAAGTTTGGGGTTTTTTCTAAAATTAGTTTTGGCTATCTGCAGAGAATCTTTGATTCTTAATGACAGCTAAATTGTCTCTTTCATAAAATCACATTGCAGTATTTGTACTAACAGCAGTAATAGTTACACAGCAATTGGTTCATCCTTGATAAATTTGAAGGTATAACAAAAATGAGAAATAGGCTCTCAAAACTCAACCTCTTTCAGGCTTCAAAGATGACGACTTCTTGGGAGGTCGGGGTAGAGGAACTCGTCCTGGAGATCGTCGAACAGGCGCACCCCCCATGGCGGGTGGTGGGACTGGACGCTTTAGAGATGGACCTCCCATTCGTGGCGTTTCCATGGACTTCAGAGAACCAACAGAAGGTGGACAACGTGTATATTTTGTACTAAGTATCTCCAGTAAACCAAAACCTTAGCCTTTTCTCTGCTTAACAGGCAATATTTTTATTCTTGTCTCAGAAAAACTGCTTTCCTCTGCAGAAGTGATGCATGTAAAGTAGCTGAACATTTCAGAATGGTTTCTCTGCATTTGGTGTCTCACATCTTTCAATATTCTTTTTCCAGAGGAAAGAGCACAGCGGCCCCGACTTCAACTCAAACCTCGAACAGTTGCTACTCCCCTCAATCAAGTAGCCAATCCTAACTCTGCTATCTTTGGTGGAGCCAAGCCCCGAGAGGAAACAGGAAAAGAGCAAGAATGAGCTTGGGGCTGAGGGAGTGGGAGTGGAGGGGCTGAGGGCGGGCAGGAGTATAAGCAAGACAGCACAGAGTGACTAGCTCTGCTGGAACGTCTACCCTGCAGTTACCATTCCTGCCATCTGATGCTTGTCCTCTTTGAAACCGAAAACACAGAGCTTGTGAATGCATGTCAGCTGTTAACAAGTGGTTTTTAGTACGTTCTTGGCTTCGCTGTATCTAGTGCCTGCTTTGTGCTAAGTTTTCCCTCTTCTGCTTTTCCTTCCAAGCAGCACACTGTTTCCAGCAGGTAAATCAGTGGCAGCTTCCACCATTGTGGCATCCTCTCTGGACAAAGGTGCTGCTTCACTTTCTCTCTCCTGGGTTTGTTTTACTTTAGAAGCACAGGTTAGACTTCATTATTGCTCTATATCATTTTCTTTTGATGTCCTCAGTGTTCCTTTTCTGACCCTGCATGTTTTGTTCTGTATTGCTGTGGCTCTAAAGAGGCTAAACTGAAGAGTCCTGGCAAGTTGAACAGCATCAGTAAGCTGTACAGCCCTGACAATGTAGAATTAAGTATGATATGCAACAGTGAATAATAAGATTACCATATTCAACAGCAGAGCTCCATATGCCTAAGAAAATGAATTAGATTGTCCTCCTGTCCAATGCTAAGGGGAAATAGCACTTCTAAACAGATAGAAATAAAAGAGAAAAAAGATCTCCATTGAAGTACCTGTGCAGTAGTGCAAGAGGTAATTCATGAGTCTGGCAGTACCTTGTAATTGATTTCACCAATCCATTGTGGCTCAGTCTACACGAACAAGTAAAGCATTTCTTTCAGTAGGCATGCTAGTTGGGAAGAGGCATCTGCCTTTTGGTTTTGCAATGTGCTGTCTACTTAACTCCCCAATGATATAACGCTACACACTTGAACTTGCAGATTGGTGCTATAAAGCTGTGTCTGTTCTAGCACATTACTACTGACTGGCTCTTTCTGCTTATTATTTCTCTTGAGTTTTACATGGTTGGTAAATTTTTAAATGACGTTTCTACAAATAAAGTTGACTTTTTTTATTTTTGTTTTGTTTAAGGAGTGTATAATTTGCCACTCTTTACCTTCAGCCCCTACAGATCTTTGCCCATTGGTGCAGAGTTGAGAGGTTAATCTCTAAAATGAACAGATTTAATTTCTTTGCCATCATTTCATTCAATAAATTCTGCTTTGTACTGTATAGATTCAGGTAAATGGTATCTTTAAACAGATGGTAATAGTGCACCTCTTTGAACCTGAAAGATTTTGATGGGAGAGAGTGGGAAGAACATATTGAATAACTGCAGTGTTATAGAAACTTTGAGCAGTAACATTCTAAGAAATATTAAGTTGAGACTTACCCAGTGCATGAAAAGAACTCTTGGGTCCCAAACACCACTGCTGAGCATTTTCAGGTATGGCACAAGCAGCTTACCAGAGTACCTGCAAAAGGCCAAGAGTTGAGGAAGCATGGTTCACTGATTGTACTGGATTTTTTTCATTACTGTTACTTTGTAACATCAGAGTCCCAGCCATTTACAGAACTATCCTTCTTTCCTTCCTTCTGCCTGTCATTTAATCTGCTTCTGAGATAAGAACCATTTGTCTAACACTAATACTTAATTTAAGACAAAGACATGCATTTGTGTGGTTGTATTCCAAACCAATAATAGCCAACGACCTATTTGCATCTTCAATGTGGAAAAGATTTTAAGAACAAAAAACTCCCATATAATCTCACTTCTCAATAAAGTTGACTTTTAAATGTAAAAAAGGAATTCCAAACACTTAACACATTCTGCTTCATAACAGAAAGTAAATTTATGAATATGGTATTTTGTGATGATCTTTTAAATAAAAGAAAACATTACATAATATTTAATGCTCATCTTTATTTGAATCCACTGGTTTTTAGCCCTCTGCAACATTGCATTAATTCTAAAGTTGTTGTCTGTCCATGTATTAGGGAAACTGTCAGATTAGATGTGTATGCAGAATGGGTGTATCTGACAATAGCAAAGGAACATGTTGAGGTAGTCTCATTTAATGGATCATTTAAAATGGCATAAAACTGATTGTAAATATAGTAAAAATTTGTTTACATTTGAATTTGAATAGAACAATCCTAGTTTTTTTCTCTGCCTTAGGCTGAATTCTCCTGTTGGCGAAGGAAGTAAAGGCTGCTAGGTGGATGCAGAAATGAGAGCTGCAGTTCTAAAAGTTGGATGTCTCTTGGTTTAATTTAGTTCTGTTTCTCTTGTGGAGCATTTTATTAAAATTAAATAAGTTAACCTTAAGGTGGACAGATCTATGGATTTTTAGAATTTCTTATCTGATAAGCCACAAGGATCTTCTCATATTTGTCAGAACTCCAGTGGGAGAGATTTTTCTTTTTGCAGTGAAATAAGTGGTTGGGCAAGAATAGCTCATAAGCTTATCAGTCTTCAATGTGATAACTTCCTTATAAAGAAGTCTATTCTGTAACTTGTTTGTTAAAATGAAAAATGTACATGCCTGTTTTTATGGGGGTATTGTTCAAACATGACTGCCATAGTTTATCTTAGGGACTGATTAAAAATTCAGGAGCCTTTCAAATCCATATCTTCAGAAAGTGGGAAGCATGAAACACATGATTTTGAGACTTCTAGTAGCATAACTGAGACTCTCAACAGGAATTGCAGTTCTTAGTACATGTGAAAACTAGAGTTTACTGTACTGCTTGTTTGTGGGAATTCTGGAATTGAACGTCTGAAAAAACATTGCTGTATTGTGTACTTCCCTGGGCCTTTTTAGCCAAGTACAGTTTACTGGACTGACCCTCTTCCCTAATGGATCAGTGCTAGTCCGTTTTTCTAATGCATATTTGAGACCGAAGAGTCCATTGGTGCACCTTGGTAACAGCATATAGTCTCAGAGAGAGCCTTGGTATCTGGTTTTTGAGTATCGAGATCTGTTATTCCTCTGCTCTGAAGTTCGAGGCAGGCTGAAACCTGTCAGGCACCAAGCAGGAAATTTGAGGTCTTCAACTTAATAAAATTACTTTGTTCTGAAGAATAACTTCAGTGTTAGGCCACATTCCATAATTATAGTTGTCAATTTTAAATGCTATGGATGTGTAATTAGTTATCAAAACTAATCTAAAGAACCCACTGTTGGGCTGGATCACAGTGGCAAATCTAAATACCCAAATAAATCGGGTATCAAATATCTTATCCAGGCTCACCAGTCATACTACTGGGGTTTAACAAGCATCCCAGGGCATGGACGGAGTTAGCTACAAAAGGAGAGATCGCCAGTTCTAATCATAGTTTACTGAAGTATCACAACATGCAGTGTCATTCTATTCAAGGACACGTTTGCCATGACCTGGATATTTGCTTTTAGTTTTGCTAGTGTTTTAGTGTGCTTTAGATAATGTGCGTTTCATTTGCTAGCTAGGTACTGGTGGTGCACTAGGATAGTTGTATAAGAATATTTGTGTATATGTTTTAGCAAATGTAGAATGAGGTATCACTTTGGAGATACCCATAAGCATTCAGTTGGTCTCTGCTTTTGAGATTTTAATTCTAAATGTAAAGCACTGGTGTTTTGATTTAATTCTTAAAATCACAGGCTAAATTTGCAATGATTTATCGTAATCAATCTCTTATCAGCCTAGTGGCTAAATCCCGCACATTACATGCTATTTATCCAGAGTTTGATGGGGTCAAAATGTTGTATTTTAAACCAAATGCTGTTGAAAGCATCCCTATCATTGGCCTTTCTGGTTACTGATGATGGGCTCCACGTGACAAACAAGTTCAGCAGCTTATTTTAAAGCAAAATACTTTAATGGATGGAGGGTGGGACTATACAGAAACTGGCTTGAGCTGGAAGAGGCGTTTGAAATGGTGTGGAAGTATGTCGCCAGGCCTGAGCAAAATGAGGCTACTGTCTTTATTTTGCATTTAGCTCCTCTTTCCACTGGGTGGTAGCATAGCATACATCTTCAGCCACAGTGTTGCCACTTTCCGTTACAGCCAATGGAGCATTAAGGCAGCGAGAAGGGTGAGCTGCGGGAAACGTGCTCTTGCTTAGTTGCGGTCAGTGCTGTTGTAATCTCTAGAGCCTTTAATCAGTCCTGCCTCATTCTGTATGGCCTTCCAGGGCAAGTTGGTGGATTTCAGTACCTCTAGAAATCACCCCCAATCAGTGTTTTCTATGGGATTTTAGACGACCCAAGTGCTGTGAACTGGCCCAAAGGAACGACCTGGCGAAGTGTTTCTAGGAAAACCTGAAACAGAGATGCTTTTAAAAGTGTAATAGAGCCTAGGGTAGCTCCTTAGGCTGGGTCTGCAGCGTGAGCCAGAGCAGTGCTTCCCAGCTCCAATAGCGGGTCACTTGCTCTAGCTTTCAGCAAGCTAGCCGGGTAAAATGAAGCATTACTGAGCTAGCATAGGCCCTGGTAAGCCGCAGCACAGCCTAGCCACCCTGTGAACAAATCCTTCGGGATGCCGTGTGGGTACATGCTTTGGGCTACTCACCATTCTATTATGGCTACCCACTTTTTACTTGAGAACTAGTGTACGTTGGTTGTGTTGGGAATCGCACCCTTAGCTTCAGGTATGTATATAGCCTAACTTATCATGGTAGGTAACAGCATGAGGCTCCACCAGTGACCTTTAATCGGCCCTCGTTTGTACAGCTCTAGCTCTTACGCTAGATTTGTGTGAGAAGAAAAACCAGTCTGGCAGTTTCAAACTTCCGTGTGAACGGTTATTCTCTGACCTTCCTTTCAGGCAGGAAGAAGGCTGCCCACTCTGTGCTGTCTTCGAGAGGCCAGACAATGTATCCGGCTTCTCTGCTGCTTTTGAGGATGGGCTGTGTCCTGATCAGGACAAGCCAAAGCCTTGTCTTTCCTAGTCCCTATTGCAGCTAGGTTGTTGCCACATTTCCAGCTGCTTGTATAGGCAGCTGGGCTCTTGGCAAGTCCCAGTCCGGATGATTAGAAGTAGCTAGATGTTAATGACATTCCTGACCCAAAAGGGAGGGTATGCTTCAATAAGAAATGATGATAGAAAAATGCCACCACCTGCTGAATGTGTGCACACAGCCCTGCCTGTTTACGACGGACACTGCATGCCATTAATGTTAAATGTTGCACTTAATAAACTCCTCTCCCTGAAGAAAAGCATCCAATAGGCAGGTGATTATTAAAGTACATATAATACATATGCAGTTACATTTTGGGGGTATTTGTGCAGCAAGGAGGGGATGTTTTACAATGTGGTGTATTGGCTTTCTTAATTGTATTTCTTAAATGTGTGTGGATGGGTGTGCGCTAATACGCACATGCTTTGTTTCTGAAACTTGAAAATGTGGCTTCCAGGAAAAGTTCTGAGGCAATAAGTGAATGTCCTGCTGGGAGGGTTCATAAGTCCTTCGCCATTATCACTGAGGAGAAACTGTCTCAGAAAACAACACTCTTCAAGCATTATAGAAAGGTTGAATGGAATAAACTGACTGTTACCTAATTGCAAGCTTCCAGTCTGGAAAATGCTGCTGAAGCTGGAAGAAAGGGGTGTGGTTGAGACACTGGATTGCAGCTTGGGTCTTGGTTTAATTCCCATCTCTAGCACAGCCTGCCTGTGTGACCTTGGGCAAGTCATTTAATTGTTCTGGGCTTCTGTTTGCCTACATGTAAAATGGGGGTGGCAGTGCTCTCTGTTTAGGGTGGGGGCTATTTGAGGCAGGGACTGTCTCTTCCTATGTGTAAAAACCAGTAGTGAGCAACCTGTGGCCCGTTGGGATTCTACATGAGGCCTGTGGACATTTTGTTAACCCTGTCCATGGGCAATGGCCATCAGCTTCCACTGGTTTCCAGCCACATAGGTTTTTCTTACCTACCTGTATTACTAAAGCAAGTGCCTGTGATGTGTGGTGTGTACCAATTGCACACAGCACGGACTGCAAGAGCGGTACGCTCCCTCTGCATGCAGTCCAAGCGCTGCTACGGTTCAATCAGCACATCCTACAAATTCTAGGGACGCCAGCGCAGTTAGTAAAGCTACCCTGTCCCAGAAGACCATCTTGGTTACACCAGTCTTGTGGCCCACTTAGATGAAGGAGGCAGCTAGCAGGCTGGGGCCCTGAATTCCATTGGCACTTCTAGGACTAGGTGCTCTTGGGAATAGAAATAAACGGTACCGAATTGTGTAGCTATTCATTCCTAGTGCTGACTGGCTGGCCAAAGCGAAATAAAGTCCCAGCACTGATTTGTTGGGGGGCTAAAAACAGTTCTTGCAGCACTATTTCAATTTAGAAACCAGCTCTAGCAATCGTCCTTTATAGTGCGGTTTGCTGAGTTTCTTCTCTCCCCTCCCCCCTCCCCACCCAACAGAAATAAAACGTTTCAGGGAGAGCCAGCGGAGACACATCTGTCAGAATGTGTGTTCATTTCTGTATCAGCCCAGGGGGCTGTCCAGCCCAGCAGCGGATGTTGGGTTTAATGATTCAGATCATTTGGTGACAGGAAACCAGAGCCCTACTTCAGTCCCCACGAGGAAACTGCTCCAGCTCCAGCGTTGCTGCTGCTGAGAGGGGGAGAGAGGACAATGGGGAAGCTGCGAAGAACCGGCTGATGCTACAGGTGAGAAGTGTTGGGAAGGGGGGTTGGCTGGGAGTAAGTAGAGCCTGCTCCGAAGTCCTCCAGAGTCTTCCCATTTGGCTTGAGTGAGCTTTGGATCGGGCCCAAATTCAGCAACGATTTTAGGAGTGTTGGAGCTTTGGATTTTCCCCCTCAAGTTCTTGCCTAGGACTGCAGCTGGGCTCCTGGCACACAGTTGTGTGAGGCAGGGGTACAGGTGGTATGGAGCTAAATTAGTTGATGGGCCCCACCACGCAGAGAAGGTACCAAAGTATATTTTCTCCAGCAGCATTTTACTCTCACTAAGAGCCTGCCCCGAAGGCCATTAAACTCCTAAAAGGTCTTTCCACTGCATGTGGGGCCCACTGTCAAAATGGCTTCACATCCCTGTCCTGCTGATTGATCCTGGCTGTTTGGTTTTATTATGCCCTTAATATTACAGCCTTATAATACACAATCTGCAGCAAGCCCTAGGTGTGGCTGAGTCTTGTTTATAAGTTATGTGTTAGGCTTATCTTGCTACCCCCTCCCTAGCAATCTGGCCATAGTCTCCTGGCTACTTGCTACCCCCTCCCTTAGCAATCCGGCATAGAGTCCTGACTTCAAAGCTCCAGTCCTATGAAAAGCCGGAGCTGTAGTTACCCTTCCTGGAGTTTCCTCCTTTCTTCATGGCTTGTGTGTGTGTGTGAATTGTCCTGCATACAAGATGCCTTGAAATATTTACCAGTTTGAGTTGGGGGGGGGGGGGGAATAAAATCCTCTTTGGGCCAAGTTGTGCTTAAAGTCAGGACAGGTGTAAAATATTCTTGAGATCTAGGTTCATTGAGCTATGCCCCAGGGAGGCGAGCAAAATTTGGGTAACTAGAGAATGTTGTGCCACTGTCTCGGAGTATGTCTGATAAAACTTCAATTACATCCACACGGCAACTGCATTCTTCCGCATGAAAATCGAAAGAACAGAGGGGATTTTCCGACATTGGTAATCCTCATTCTACGAGGAAGAAGACTTTTTTTTTTTTTTTGAAAGAGCTCTTTTGGAAAAAGGCATGTGTGGATGGGGAAAAGGGAGTTTTCAAAAGAAGAAAAAGGAAAAAGCACAGGTGCCCCAGTAGCAACTCCGTCCATAGTAATCACAACTGAAATGTGAGAGCGTGTCCACAGTGAATCATTTTTTTTCAATGCACTTTTGCAGTGTGGACGCTTTCTTTCAGAAGAAGGTTTTCTGGAAGATCTCTTCTGGAAAAGCATCTTCCAAAAGAAGCCTGCAGTCTAAACATAAGGGTTCATAGAAGTATTTTATTCCATATAAGCATTTGTGTGTCATGCGGAAAGGCGCATCTTGCCCAGGAGCTGTGGTGATGACTAATCATACAGCACGGCTTTAGTGTCGCCTGTGCCCTGACAAGGAATGGACAGTTACTAGATAGTTTCTTATGTAAGTTTGCCATTGCGAAAGCACCGAGGTGAAGGGGTTTTTCCCTGGCATTTTCTAACTGAGGCTATCAAGGCACTTCACAAGATGCTGAAGAATTAACCAGTTCCTAATTGGAGGCACTTTGTCATCCTTTATTTCAGCTGTGATCTGATTCTTCCTTTAGCTCTTTCTGTGCAGCTTCTACATTTGCTGTAGCGCTCCCTTTTGCTATGTTAATTCATTCTTGCTCGAATAATTCCATGACTCGGACATCCGCCTCCTGTATTTGACATACATCTGTCAGGGATGGTACTTGGTCCTGCTGTGAGGGCAGGGGACTGGACTGATGGCCTCTCAAGGTCCCTTCTAGTTCTATGAGGATATGTCTAGACTACATGGCTCCATCGACGGAGCCATGTAAAGTAGTTTACCCGACAGTCAATGAAGCAGGGATTTAAATAATC
>JANRFK010000867.1:7544389-7557525 GCA_030068395.1 Apalone spinifera | reverse complement strand
AGGGATAGCTCAGGGGTTTGAGCATTGACCTGCTAAACCCAGGGTTGTGAGTTCGAATCCTTGAGGGGGGCTGTTTAGGGATCTGGGGCAAATCTGTTAGTATTGAGTTCCTTTATAGAGGCAACTACAGTGGGCATTGGGGCAGGTAAAATACATCCAAATGGAATGTCATGTGTCAGGGCAGTTGTTTGTTTATGCCTTTTTAAATACATGTAGATTCAGGGAACTCTCTTCTCAGGAGGAGGTAGTGTGGGTGGATTTGGATGGAGGGTGGCTGTTGCCTATTTAAAAAAAATGAAACGAAACCACAAATCATGATTTTCATGCAATCTGTCAGAATCTGTTAATTACGACTCTGTGAAAGTGATAATTTGCCAATTCAAATGTTTGTGAAATCACAAACACATTGGATTGGAAGAGGAGTATTTATCTTAATTATTCCATCTATAGTATCCATGTGTCCATTCCTCTCTTGGCACAAAATGCAAATGTTGTGTCTACTTGAACATCTGCCTAGGGCTAGCTGGAAAGCATCTGCGTAAAATGCAGCTCTAGCTTAAGTGAATGCAACTCTTTTTGTTTCCATTTAGGAACTATGCGATGAATTCAGTCTGTTTTCCTTGACAGTGTTGTTGTTTGTGTTACAGTGGAGCCCAGAGGTGTCAGAAAGGCTCAGGGCCCTGATGTGTCAGGTGCTGCACAAATACAGGTTAGGGTTTATTTTTGCTGCTAGGATTTTCCCCAAAATTCCAACTGATTTTAGAGCTGGTTGGAGCCAGTGTAAATGACCTTCTGGCAGCCAGATCGTTTTCCGTAACTGGTTCTGAAGGCTTTAATTACAAACTGGTTATAAAACCAGTGGCAGTCACTGCAACCTGGCCTATCCTAGGACTTGAACAGCTTTTAAAACGGGTTGGAATTGCTGGGTAAATAGCTAGTGTAATGATGGTGAGAGGAAAGGGTCTGTCTCTGGAACTTTTTGAAGCTCCTGAGTAGTGTTCCCTGTAAGGTGGGCCCACCAGGCGGTTCTTTGTTCCTTCGGGTGGTGCCCATTGGCACGTGCCTCAGTGCACATAAATTATTTTGCACGTGGATGGAAAAAAATCTGCACTTGGGTGGGAAAGATTAGAGGTAACGTTGGTGTGAGGAAGGGAAAGGCATGTCTATGCTACAGACTGTGGCTGTGTTAGCCAGGACCAGGAAGTGGTGTGATCCCCAGCCAACATGGCTGAGCTGGTAGGAGTCCCAGGCAAAGACAGTTACCTCGGCCAAGTAGCGCTTTCCCACTGCCGTGTATTTCTCTCATGGGGCAGTGTGGGCGGTGACTTCAGTATCTCAATACAAAGCACAGTTCTGCCGGCAAAGCTGCACCCACACAGCCGCACTTTGCCATGGTAGCAAACCAGAATCCCCATACCAGTCAACGGCTCCTGGTGTGTAGTCTGGGGGAGTGTTACCATTCCTGGAATAAGGCTTTTTTATCAACCAAATCCGTCCTGCAAATTGCCCAACCCACCTAAATTCCTCTCGTTTTATTAAAACGCGGCACTGGTTATTCCTTCGATCACCGTAACCTGAAACAGTAGCGGGGCAGGGGAGCTTTCAGGCAGAAGCCTACATCATATAGATGAGATTTACACCTGCCTTGTGTATCTTTCAGCCGTTCTCTTGCCATCAGGACAGTGTAGTGCCTCCACGGGCCCTGCTATTATGATTTCATGGGGACTCTGCTCGGGCCTGACGGTAGGATCAGGCCGAAACATCCAACCACTGAGATGCCTTGAACCACAGCAGCCCAGCTCACACAACCTAACTAGTGTAGACTGAAAGACTCTTGAAAACTTCTCTAGTTCATCTCCATTCTCATGAGCATCTTTGTTTAGGCAGAACGCTGCCGTTTTTTGGGGGGAGGGGAGAAAGAGAACTCCAGCTGGGCTCTCTGCTCTGAAATGCAGGCCTGCTATGGAAAAGAAATATTTGTCTCCATCCCGCTCCTGCTCTGGGTGGAATAATCACTTCACATAGAGTAAGAAACGCCTCCCGGAAGTGTCCTGCAGCGTGTGAATGATTCACAGAGGGCTGCTTACCCTTGTTCAGCCTCTTACCCCGTTTAAATGGCGGCATTAGGACAAACTGGCTATTAATGGTTCCTGGCGCTTGCAGGGGTCTCCTTGTTTGCGTGAGGACCCAGGACTGATCAAAGGGAAGCTTGAGCAACTTCAAAACGGGCCACGCCCGCAGAACTATCTCTTTCTGATGCTCCTTGACAAGAAGCCGAGCAGCCCCCAACTATGGGAGTCGTGCTTTCTAGCCACACTCCGGCTTCGCAAATGGCCCTAGTCCTCATGGCCCCACTGCAACCCCTCGTGCCCTGAAGTCCCCTGCCGGGGTGTGTTGGAAACCCAGACCGAAATCAGAGGTCGGTCGGTTTCTGCAAAAACAATGAGGAGGCCTGTGGTACTTCTAAAGACAAACCGATTTCTTCAGGGATCACCTTGCGTGGGCAAAAGCCCCACTTGGTCAGGCGGAAGGAAGAGTTCAGCCTTTCGAAGAGACAGCCCGATGAGTCCTCTTCCTCAAAACGCTGAGCAAATGTTACCAGCCTCGCTCTGCCTGCTCATAAATCCCCTTGTTAATTTCTTCCATTAGATCTTGGCAGAGGGGGAGGCTTGTGTGTTTCAGCTTTTCTGCAGGCTGGGGCTCAGGCAGGACCGACAGACTCACTCCTCCTACAGACCGTCATCGCTGGGGCACCTGCTCCTTCAGTCATATTCTCAGCAGCTCATGTGATGTCTGCTTGAATGGAGATTGCAGAAGTCAGGCTGCCCTTCTATCTTGCCTGGGGGGAGGCTAGCCATGGCCGCAAGCACCCGGGTGGGTTTTATAACACATGTATCAGAGCTGGCTGGGGATGGGTTATTCTCATGGGGGTATTTAGTTCACTTCTTGGTCAATTCTATCCCTCTTTCAGGGGTGCAAATTGCTTCCCTCTGGGCTTGGATTGAGTGTCACCGGCCTCTTAGGGCTTGGTTGTCCAGTAGGATGTTATGTCCACAAACAATTTGACAAAGCAAAAGTGGGGCATTTCAGGAATTTGGGGAGGGTGTCTGTAAGAGAAAGCTATTGTCAACATTTTCTTGGGATGGAATCATTCAGTTAACTTAATTCCGGTTGAACTTCTCTAGTCTGGCACCCTTGGGACTTGACGGGTTCCGAACGAAAGAATTTTCTGGACCAGGGGAAGTCAATATTGTGTAGCAGCATTACTAACATTTCCATATCTTACTGGGCTGTTAGAGGACAGTCAAGATGTGTCTCCCCAGCACCCTAACCTCGAACTAAGATATGTAATTTGCACTAAGCAAATTGCGTATCTTAGCTCGAATCTATTTCGAAATAGCTTATTTTGAAACTTGGCACATCTACCCAGTGCCAAATTTCAAAATGACGTGCTATTTCAAGCCATCCCTTATCCCTCGTGCAATGAAGTTTCCCGGGACAGCAAAGTAACATGCCTGTTATTTTGAAAAATATTTCAAAATAATGGGGGGTTTGTGTAGACGCAGGGTAGCTATTTTGGGATACTTCCAGTATCCCAAAATAGCTGTGCAGTGGAGATGGACCCTGAAGGGGTTAATTAGAACTAAATAACAGCGCAGAACACTGAGAGCCAGGACAGGTGCCTTTAAACAAACTTTATGGAACCGGGGGAAGGTGGCCACACCTGTGAAAAGTGGACAGCCCGCTAACTAAAATCATTCTGGACCATGGATGTTTCTGGATGAGGGAGTTCTGGATTAGAGAGGTTCAACTGGTAACAGCAATAGCCTTGGCTTAGGAATCCCTTTTGTCACCTTGTAACTTTGCTAAAGGACATGCCTTTTGCCTAAGGGCTTGTTATCCTGCATCGCTTGATGCCCTTGGGAGGCTTTTCGGCTTGGTATCAGTATGCGCTGCCCCCTGCAGGCCTCATTGGTAGTCACATTGTATGCTTCTGCAGCAGCTCGCTTCCTGAAGCGTTGCACTGGCTAAATCTCTGTAGTGCCACAACAGTGCAGTCACCTCGGGGCACGGGAGGCAATGGCAGCCTGCCCAACAGAGAGGAGTAAGCTAGAAATGAGGACACGGGCGTGCACATGACCCAAGGGAATTGAATATCACAAAGGTGGGGCGGCTGTGGCCAGGGCTGTAAAAAGGGGGACGTTGTAGGGCTCGAGTAGTGTGCCGTGGATTGCTCACAATAGTTGTTTCCTTGCAAGGTCTGTTTCCTGCACAAACCTCAGCAAGAACCACCGAGCAATGGTGTCCCAGGGAAGGACAAGACGTTAAATGCAAGGGCGGCCGTGTTCTCCTGGGCTCTGGGCGGGAGCACTTTCCTCCTGCAGTCGCTCTTGCAGACAGCAAATGCAACTTCGACTTCAAAAGCCTGTTCTCTCGGCCTAGGCAGAGGCGTCATGGCCCTTGGAGCCTAACTAACCCCCTGCCCGTTGTAGGGACTGAAGTTTTAACTGGGCCTCGTGCACCCTTTATTTAAAAAAAAAAATTTAAAACCTGCCCTAATTGCCTGAATGGCTGCAGTCTGGCACATGGAGGCTGGGAGGCAACGAAGGGACCTTTTTCTTTCTCTGCCTGTCTGCATACAGCTAGAGGAATACAGAATAGAAGAACAACATTCAGATGCCTAGGGACTGCAGTGCGGCATCAGCCTAGTAGTCAAGTTAGTCCCAGTTCCTCTCTGGATGGTGCAATTGGGCTACTCCTATACATAAAAGCAGTCCGCTTTCTTTTTTTTAAGAAAAAGGGTGCTGGTACTCCAGGGCAAACGTGTTAAGCCAAAAAAAAAAAAAAGCTGCGGAGAGGGCCAAATTGTGGTTGCAGCCCTGTTAAGAGCCAAAATGCCGTGCTGGGAGCTGGAAACATCCCCCGCCACATGTTCCCAGGCTTCTGTCAGGAGCCGAGCCGCCCCAGGAAAACAGGCTGGGGGAAATACCATTCCTTTTCTGTGTGCTGGGAAAATAGGTGACGGTACGCCGTTCCAGGCCGTATCGTCACAAAAAAACCACTGAATAAAAGTAAGCGAAAGTTTAAGATCTTTGCTGACAAAGGGCCCGATTGCTTAGCATAACACCAACAGGTGCAACCAAACTTTGGACCTCTGGAGCTTAGTGAAGGATCTTCTCCAGTTTGAGCTAAAAGTGAGCTGGCTCTCAGTTAAGGCTGTGGAATAGATTCACTCCTTTTTCTCTAAGGGTACGTCTACACGACAGGGTTATTTTGGAATCACTGATGTGATTCCGAAATAACAAAATCTGCATCTACACTACAAGCCTTTATTTCAAAATAATATGGAGCGGCAGGGCTTCTTACTCCAACTCCTGGAACCCTGCTTTCACAAGGGGGAAGGGAAGTCGAAGGAAAAGTGTTCTGCCTTCAACTTCCTGCGGTGTAGACAGCACCCAAAGCCGAATTAAGCTATTTTGATTTCAGCTATGCAGTTGAAGTTGTGTAGTTTATGCCGATTTTAGCCCTGCTGTGTAGATGTACTCAAAGTGGTCCAAGTGGCCCTGCATGGGAGAGTGCCCCCCCCCACCCAGTAGATGTGTGTTACGTTAGCACCTCCCAGGTCCAAGCGTGACCTATAATTATGAAACAGGATGTTTATTCCCATTCATGGGGACCTCATGCTTAGCTTATGCGCTGAAGAATGAGGGTCTATGTCCCTGCCTAGGTTTTTTTACCTTAACTTTGGGTAATGCTTAGGAGAACTTCCACAAAGTCACTAGTTCCTTCGGGAAAAGCTTGTCTCTCTCACCAACTGATATTACCTCCCCCATCTTGTCAGCTGTAGCCAAGGGCATTGCTGGGAGCTGTCCTCTGCAGGGCGGTCGGGGTGTAGGAGAGAGATGTACAAAAGCATAGGCCTGTCCATACCCTTGCCTTCCAGAAGGCAGCGAGGGCAAGAATGGTTTCCACCCTGTCACTGGGCTGGACACAGAAGCATGGAAATGTCCTCACGTTCCCTGTGAAGACGGAAAGGCCTGCCAAAGTGGAACGAGTGAGGTGGAAACTCTCGGTGGAAGATGCTTTCTTGGTGACGGCCGGGAGCTTTGAGACGGACCAATCCGATCCCAGAGGAGCAGAAGGGAGCCAAGTGGCTGCAAATGGATAAGGATCAATACTGCCCTCTGCAATGACATGCTGGCCTTAATGTCTTTGCACCTGGGTGGCCAGCGCTATGGGGCCGCAGTGCCCCGGCACCAGGCACACTCACCACCTGGCCCTGTATTCCCCCAGCCCAACCCCGCCCCATGTGCTCCCCCCATGTTTCTCCTGGCCCCAACTACTGCTTCCCCACCCCCAGGGGCTTTAAAATGCCACGGGGGCCTGCTGCCACCACTGGCAGCACAATGGGGCTAGAGTTGCTCGCTCACCCCAGCTGTGGGCATGAGCATCCCTGCGGTCGTGAGGGGCGGGGTCTCCATGCTGTGTGCTGCCCCACGGCACGGACACACACCCCAGCCACAGGGAGGCACATGCTGGCTGCTGCAGGGAGTGAGTGGCCAGAAGCCCCCTCTAACACGGCTGCTCTGGCGGTGGTGGTAGCAGGCGCCCTGTGGGGCTTTTTCATATACAAGGGCAAGGGAGACTTGAGGGCATCCAGTGAGTGTGTGTGTGTGGGGGGGACAGCAGCACCTAGAACCCCCTGCCTCTCCAGGAGCCATTGTCAGAGGGGGGTGCCCCCATTCACGCCAGCCACACCCCCCCACTCCCTCCACCTTCTCTCCACACCCCATCCCGCTCCCAAACTAGCTCCCTCTCCAACCCCCAAACTTTCTCCAGAGCTGGCCCCCTCTCCCCACCTGATCCCCCAGGCCAGAGTCAGCACCCAGACTCTATCCCAGAGCCTGCCTCCCTCACCCTGTCCTGCACCCACATTCCCTCCCAGCCCCTCACTTCTCCCCCCACCCAAATGCCTTCTCAGAGTCTTGGGGATGGAGAGTGGGGGAGGGGTGCAGGCTCTGGGCATTCTGGGCACCCTGCGTGCAAACCGGTCGCCCTGTGTGTGCGTGCTTGGCAAGTCGGGGGCATTGGCAGGACCTGCGTGCTGAGGGCAGGGACGGCTGCTAAACACTGCTCTAATAGGGAGAGGTTACTGCAGGTTGTACCTCTCTAGGCCGGCACCCTCAGGAGCCGCACCAGAGAATTGCCGGAGCTGAGGAGGGCAGTATTGCCTAGCAGCATTGCCAGCCCTTCCGCTGCTCTAGGAAGAGGCGAGGGGTGACTTAGAGCTAAATAACAGCACAGAACTGAGGCAGGACGGGGGGCTGTAAACACCGTGATAGGAGCACAGGGAACGTGGCCATGCCTATGACAAGCGGACATCCGGCTCACTAAAATCGTGCCGGCCTAGAGAGGTTCAACCTGTAATAATCCCTGCAGGCCTGCGGCAGCTTCTGCTGCTCTTTGAGTTCCGGTGCGACTGTCAGCAAGAAAATGTCCGTCTCTAGGCCATCGTCAGCCTGAAGACGGCACCGTCCTTTCCACCTGCTCTGCCCTGCCCCCAACAGGGCTGGTGAGGGTCCATTAGAGCGGGAAGTGTTGAATGCTGAGGTATGGGGGCCGTCGACGTCTCTTGGGTGCATTTTTTTCCAACCTCCACCCGGGAACAGTGAATGTAAAATATTACCCGTGGTGAGAGCGAAGACTTCAAATTTGGGAGCATTTTACGCCCACTTCACATAGGTAGAGTCCCAGACAGGGGAGAATCCAGCCTTCTATTTTCTCTAGCCCCGGCTCACGTTACAGAGCTCGTTACGGCTGAAATCCAAGCAAAAGAGAATCAACGAGAAAGAGGGTGAAATATTTGTTGTCAAAGCAGGGGCATAGCCGCGGGTGGGCCTGAGTGGGCTGTGACCTCCCCCCCACCCAACCTGTGCACCCAGGGCTTCAGCCGGAGACTGGGGCACGGATACTGGTGCTTACCCCAGCCCGCCCCGTGCCGCAGCCAGAAAGTGGGGTGAGGACGACGGGGCCTACCCCACCTCCCCATCACTGCCTGCCCACCCGAAGTTGGGTACCTTTCTGGCTACACCATGGGGTCAACACATTGTGTTAAGGGGTGTGACAGCAGATGCCCCACAGTTTGAGCCATTTAAAAGCAGAAAAAGTACTGGTGAATACAGTGCAGAGAACTCTGCTGCATTCACCGGGGCAAGGACGGGCTGGTCTTCCCACCTCTGAGCTTTGTGCTGCTCGGAAACCTGCCCTGCCCCTCCATTGCCATGTCTCCTGGGTGGTTTTTATGAACCATATTACAGGGTGGCTTCGTGGCCTGGGAGTCAGGAAATCCAGGTTCTCTTTCTGCCTCTTCTGCTGACCTCCTGGGTGATCTTGGGCAAGCCATGGTCTTGGCATGTGCCTCAGTTTTCCCATCTGTAAAATGGAGATGATGATGATTTTGAATGGCTTGTGCTAGGTGCTTGCCAAATGCTTAAGGAGTGTATAAGGCCCTCGCAATCTAACCACAAAGGTCAGGGAAAGGAGGACTGAGAAAAAACTGCTAAATCTAACGACCGTGCTTTGACCCCGTTGAGAAGCACTTTCCGCTCTGTGGGTGAAGGGAGGGAAGGGTTTGGCTCTTCGTCGAAAAACTAGCTGAGCAGGCATGAAATTGGTCTTGTTTGTGCTCAAACCCTCCCAGCCACAGATGTTGCCTGTGGCTGACGCTGCTGACAGGTTGGGTTGATATTTTCCTCCTCTGCTACGTGTGTTTCAGGCTGGATCTCCGCCGAGCAATGAGCCAAGCGGAGCTGCTCTGGGCGGCGGCCTCACTGCTGCTCCTGGGGGCCCTGGTGAGCATGTGCATGAAGTGTCAGCGTTCTGGTAAGACCTGCTCCCCCGGCCTTGAATTAGGGGCACCTTGAGCCCGAGGAAATCCCGCCTTGCCCTGTCTGCTTGCTGAATGCTGGGTGGCTACGCATGCCCCTGCGGCCCCCGTGTGCCGGGCATGCTGATGCTTCTCCTCAGGAGGCTCTGCAGAATAAATAGCAGGAGAAGAGGGGAGATGCAGAGGGGAAGGGGAGGTTTGCCTGAGCGTGACGGCTTTGCTGCTGCAGAGACGGTCCCTCCAGAATTGAGCTGAGCCTCGTGTCCCTAAGCAGGGCCCTGAGCCCGTGTGGGTCTCTCAGTCTAGGGCAGGGGTTCCCAGCCTGGGGTACGCGTACGCCCAGGGGGTATGAGAAGCTTGTCCCCAGGGGGTAAGGGGAATATTTGGTAAATAACTAGATGATCCTAATTGAAATATTCCAAAAGCTGTAGTGTTAGTGAAAAAAGTTGTGGATTACAGGAAGGTTTACTAAAAGCCAAGGGGGTTCAGGGACTGAAAGGTTGGGAACCCCTGGTCTAGGGTTTAGCGCTCTGCCCCCCGCCACTTGGTGCCACGCAAGCTCCTGTGGCTAGCTGTCCACTGAGGCTCACCCTGCCCTCTGCCGCGTTGCTCCGGCAACTCTCGCCGATGAGGCGAAGTGGCGGGATCCAGGAAGCTGGAGTTGACAGGCAGCCCCAGCTGTGCGGCTTGCACCTTCCTCCCCCGCCCCCCAAAGCAATCCCCTACCTGAGAGAGGGCTCTGTGGAGCTGGAATGGGGTAGGGAGGAAGCCGGATTGTGGGGCAGGGGGGAGCTGCTTGGACCAACCTCCCCCCCCTCGCAGATTCTAACCCCTGCCTCATGCAGCCAGGGCAAGTTCATGCGGCCTGCGTGTGGGTCGTGACTGGTACCTGTCCGTGCTGTGGCAGCTGTCAGGGGTGGCAGCGGGGACAGTCTCTGGCAGCACAGCCAGTTGTGCTAAGGGCCAGCGGGAGCAAGGGGCAGGAATCCCTGTCGCCTTACACAGGGGTAGGAGCAGCAGGAGAGCCAGGGGGGGCCCCTCTCCACCACTGTCAGAGCAGCTGACTGCAGGGATAGAAGGAAAAGCTTCAAAGCCTTGGGGAAGAGAGGGAGGAACCCAAAAGCACCTGCCTGTTGCTGGCTTCCTAGGGGAGCAGGACGCTACAGAGGCCTGACTTGGAGCTGTGATGTGCATGGGACTCCGGGAGCCAGGCTTGTGGGCCTGCAGGCCATCGCGGAGCCTCGTGACTCCCACTCGCCTGGCTGGGCGGGCGTTACAGCAGCAGCGCGGTTCAATGGCCACAGCCAGCCGGGCTGCTGGAGCTTTTCCTTCTGCATCTGACAGTCAGGGGCTAGACTCTTCCCCAGGCTGGTTGGGCTAGGGGATGTTGGTAATTCACGAGCGATGCGCATTCGTGCCAGAGAGGGCTCCTGCTGCACTCTGATCATGGGCAGGCTTGGCCGGGGCTTTGGTTGCGATTGGCAGCCAAAAGTTGCGCTGATTTGGCCCGCAGCGGCGTCCCAGGAGGCACGGATAGGAGGCGCTCCAGGCTGAGCATGGTGCCAGCGGTCTCAAAGCAAAGTCTGGCATGGCTGATCTTCCGGCTGCTGCTGGCAGTCTCCTGTCTGGCCTGGCGATCATTTAGGACAATGGGGACGCGGTGACCAGCAGAGGGTCACAGCTTATGGAGGTGTTTCTTGTCAGAGATGAGATGCAGGGAAACTCCTGTGCAGGCAAAGGAAACCATGGGTCAGAGTCATCCCTCGCGGGCTTCCACTCAGTTCAATGGATTTATATTAAGGATGGGGGGAGGGGATTTATATTAAGGAGAGGGGACATGATAGCAGTTTTCAAGTATCTAAAAGGGTGTCACAAGGAGAAGGAAGAAAAATTGTTCTCTGTGGCTTCTGAGGGTAGGACAAGAAGCAATGGGCTTAAACTGCAGCAAGGGAGGTTTAGGTTGGACATTAGGAAAAATTTCCTAACTGTCAGGCTGGTTAAACACTGGAATAAATTGCCTAGGGAGGCTGTGGAATCTCCATCTCTGGAGATATTTAAGAGCAGGGTGGACAGACATCTCTCAGGGATGATCTAGAAGGTGCTTGGTCCTGCCGTGAGGGCAGGGGACTGGACTGGATGACCTCTCGAGGTCCCTTCCAGTTCTCGGACTCTCTGATTCTGAGTGACCTCGTGCTATAGAGAGAAACCCCCAAAGCAGCAGTGGTACTCAACCTGGAGAAGTGGCCCTTGCCCACCGAACGGCTGGTCCTGTGAGAGGAAGGATGTTGTGCTGATTGGGAATAGCCTCGGGGTCCTGTGTGACCTTAGGCATAACACTTAAAGTCAGGCTGTTAACATTGTTCATGTGCTTAAAGATGCAGAGCGGTATCTGGTGCGATTTTTGAAAGCACCAAACTCCTGTTGGTTTCACCGAGTATAGTGCCAAGGTGCTTTTGAAAATTCTACCTTTGAAAATCTGGCCCTCAGTGTCCCAGTCTGTGAAATGGGGATAAGAGCAGGGCCTGAGATACAGGAGGGTGTGACGGGCAGGAAAGGAACTTTCGTAAGACGCTCCAACACTCCAGAGCATCTAAGAAATGAGACATTCAGTTGCAAGATGCCCAGTACCTTTCCCCTCGTATGCAAGTCACCAGGAATGGAGGCTACTCAGCCCCACAAGGGAGCTGACCCTTGGAGAATGTTACTGACAGTGATGCTCTAAGGTTTGCTGCTGGGCAGACTCACATGGCTGGGCTAAATTGCGTTCAGTGCTGTTAGACCAGGGTCTGATTCGTCTCATCCTGGTTCCAGTCCCCTAGAGGTTGTTAAAACATCCCTCAGTTGGCGGATGGGACAGCAGCTTTGTCACATGCTCTTTCCTGGACCTTGCTGAAGGTTTGATGGAGGCATTTCTTGAATTTTTCAGAGCTGCTGTTCTCCACTTCCTGTTTCAGTCTAATAATCCGAATGCCTGCAGTTCTTGTCCATGCATGTTGCCACATTTTGGTCCTCTTTCTGCTCCTGCATCCCTAAGTCACCTTTTCTGATCTTCTTCCAGCTACTAAACAGGACAAGAAGCTGAGCAAGCACAGGAGCCGGTAAGTTGCCCTTCACACTCCCACTATTTCCCCCCCAGAGGTCCTTAAAGAGAGGAGATTAGAGCCCACGTAGCAGCTAGAATCAGCGCTCAATGCACCCCAGATGTCAGGCCCGTACGCAGGAATTTCTGGGGTGTGTGTGCATTTTTTGTAAATGCGGACTGAAAGTTTTTCAATCATGAAGGCATTCAAAATACTTGTGCAAAAGTGTGCAAAATACTCGTGCAAATGTGTGCAAAATACGCATGCAAGTGTGCATAAGGGAAGTTAATGAAAAATTTGGAAAAAATTGAAACGGTGATAAAATGATTTTGCTATAACATACTAAAAATGCATGCAGTAATAAAGGTTTTATAGAAATTACCTTCAGGGACATGGCAGGCAATGCGGCCACCATGGCTCCCCTGCTCCCTCGGCTGCCTCAGCCTGCTTGTGCTCAGCAAGGCCAGCACTGGGTGAATGTGGGCAGGGCTTCCGGCCAGCAGGGCTGGGCCTGGGACACTCCTCGCAGGTTGGGGGTGCCGTTCTCCCTGCTGCACTGACACTGGCTCTGCCAGCCCATCCCCCCACAACACTGTGCTCTCCTCCCACATCCTCTTAACATAAAAGGTTTTGGCCCGGGGCCCGCCTGGCTCAATACAAACCTTTCTGTGGACCACCAGTTGCTAATGGAAACGCGCTGTTAATTACATAATTATGCCCGAGCCATTTTGGTAGTGCTGCAGCTGGGGAGAACAGTTTAATTCACCTAGTAAGAAAGGAAATATTAATTGAATTATTCAACAGACGAAGCACTTTAACTTTCTTATACTTTGTCAAACTTCATTTGAAATGAAGTAAATTATTAACTTATGTCCAATACAAAAGGTTCCTGTGTTTTCTTTATTTATGGCGGGGGAGGTGGGGAGAACGTTTTTTGAGTCAGAGGCCACTGACCCACAGAAAAATCAGTTGGAGACCATACCAGTGAGGAGGGAAAAAAAACCTGTGGCCCTCAACTGAGACACTTTATTCCTCTAGCACTCCAGCCCCACTAGACAGGGAAGTGCAGGGATTCCCATAGGTCAAATTTACACTTCTGGTGTGCCAAGGTTAGTGGATTTTGTGGACCCCCTTAGGCTCTGGGGTTGGGACAAAAATGGGGGCTGCTG
>JANRFK010000867.1:7494376-7506510 GCA_030068395.1 Apalone spinifera | reverse complement strand
GGCAGAGCACCAGCCAAGTTCCATATGGCCCCTGCTGGGGCGCAGGCGGCAGTTTGAAAATGCCAAGGTCTGGGAGTGGCTACTTGGCACCTTGGACCCAGCCAACCCTCCTCTCCAAGTGGCAGCAGCTGCTGTAACAAGCCACTGCCTGCACACGAGGAGGAGGCTGCGTGGTATCTGAGGCCCCGTGGGACAGGGGCAGTCCTGCAGGGCGAGGAGGGGGCCGCGTGGTGGTCAGGCAGCTGCAGTCGGTGGTGGGGCAGCCAAAGAGGCACGCCGCTAGAAGCCCGCCCCTGCCAGCACAACTCCAATGGGAGCTACCTTTGGGCTCTGTAGGGGGTGGGGGAGGAGAATTTTCTCATGGAACCCTTAGTTTCACTTCGCAGAACCCCATTTGGGAAACACTGGCCTAGTGTTCTCAGCAGAGTCCTTATGTGTGTGGAGGGAAGCATTGGTGGACTCCCCAAACAACCTTGTTCTCTCAAACAGCAGATCTTCAACCGTGGACTGGACCTCTTTCAGGAAGCCTGACAGCTGTAACCATGACAATCTTCTCATAGCAACTGTGGACACTAAGGACTTTGCAGCTGTGTCTGCTACATCCACTGCTGCCTTTAGGGCTGTTCTAGCAAATAATGCTCTTTCTTTCATGTTGGCACTGTATTGTTCTCTTTTGTTGTCAGGAATCTTTTTAATAAAGTCTCACAGTTGATCAAATATATGGTGTGTGTACTTGGCTAGGAGGGCCACGTAATTCGCAATCTTAATCTGGAGGCTTGCGGACGAGTAGGCCTTTCTGCCCAGTGTGTTGAGATGCTTCCATTCCTTGTTCTGTGTGGTCGTGCGATTCGACTGTTGTTTACCCCTTTGATTAGCAGCCTCTACCACTAAGGAATTTGGTGGAGGGAGTGAGAATATGAATTCTGTGGCTTTTGGAGCTATGTAGCATTTTTTGATCAGCTCGTTTGCTGGTTGGTGTAATCGATGCCGGAGTCTGTCAAAGGCCTAGGCTGGATCCATCAGTGCTTCGTTCGTAGGGATGGCCAGCTTGTTCTGTGATGAGGTGTGCAGGATGTTTCTAAGTTTGTGCTGGGTCTCGGGCAAAGCCTTGAGCGAGATGTTCAACACAACTGCCACCCTCCTAAAGAGTCTTGGAAGGACCTGAAATCATCACCTGCAATGTTTGGTGGGGACATGATTGTGTTCTCGATTGTCGATGATCTAAGATGCTCATTTGGTATCGAGTCTAATGTTCTTTCCACCGTGACATCCATTTCCCCTTCTTCGTCTGACGAGGCAAACTGTTCAGGGGAGTTTTCTGGGGGCTCTTGTGTCTGGTACCCTGAGATATCTGGGGTTGTAGTAGCCTGTAGGCTGCCCATGGGTCCCAATAAGGCCAACTGGATGACATGGGTGGTAGGATCCATTGTGCTTGCTGCCACTGTTAACCCTGTTGTAGTTTAGGGGACGATGTTCTTGGGAGACTGTTGTATAAAGGGCTCTCTTCGTCCCCTTCCTCACTTAATAGCGAGTGCATAGACTGCAATGATGGTGAGAAGCCGAGCCCGAAGGAATTTGGGGTGCCCCTCAAGGCGAGTAATGGCATTCCCGGTACCGATGTCACTGCCAGATCCGCAGTGATAGTGAACTGAGGCAGGTATGGTGATGGGAGCTTTAAGTTGCTCTGTATTATAAATAGTGCTGGTGCCGGCATTGTAGCCGGTGCCCTATGGCTCTTACTTGTCTTCGTGCTATTATGTGGTGTTGGCCCGTCAAGCGTTTGTGTTGCTGTTCTGGGAGCTGGCACCGAGTGTATTCGCTCCGGTGCGGCTTTCAGCGTTTCTGCTGTTGGCACCGTTCCTGTTGTTGTCGGCGCCCTCTTGTGTTGCTTAAGAGGTGCCTCAGATATAGCAGCTATTGCTGTTGTCTTTGCTACCCTCGGCATTACCGTTGCAGGCTGTTTAGTTAGCGCCGGCTTGGAGCTTTTGTGTTTGCGCTCCCCGGGTGTCTTGGGGGCAGGGGGAGGGAAGGTCATGCCTTCTCTTTCGTGTCCCGGCTTTTCTGAATGCCGGTCCCTTTCCTTGCCTGCTTGTCTGTATCCTTATTCTTGGTAGGTGCAGAGGCAGGCTTGCCGTGTTTCCTCGGTGGTGAGTGGGACCTCTTTCTGGGCGTCTGAGCCCTTTCCTAGTCCTGGGGCTTGAAAAGTGGTCTAGCCCCTTATCCTGGGCATCCCCAGGAGATGTGTGTGTGGGTGATGCCCTGTCAGCTATGGGTCTGGAGTCTGACTCCATCTGCATCATCTTTATCTGTAGCTGTTATGCTCTTTGGCCGACCGGCACAGCAGCACTGGCGTACCTAAGGTGGGACACCCACGGGACAACCATCTCAAAGAACAACAGTTACTGCACCTGGTCAGTAACCTTCCCTTAAACACAACTTACTTTCCACATGGTGAAACTGTATGTAGTTCTTTAATGTTAAAGGTTTACTCTCCATCCTGTGCTAGTAGGAGGTTTTGTGCCAAGGTGATCCTCCATTTGTGTTTGTTTCGGTCATTACTTTTTTCCACCTTAGGCAATTACATGTGAGGCAAGGTGCAAATTTATGAATACAGGATGAATGATCTCCCATTTATAAACTAAATTGATATGTATTAATATATTAAGCATCTTTTACCAAAACACTAAGACTAACAGGAAGCTTAATATTTAGTGATAGGAATACAAACATTTGCTCCTGGTGCTAATACAGCCCTAATACTTATATCAAGTATTACTACACAGTAGCTACATCAGCCATCATAAGGTAAACAGTTTATATTAAAATCCCTCTAATTCACTGGTACCTTTTAAAGTCTTATTATAATAATCCAGGTTTTGAGCAGTTTCAAGAGCAAGCAGAGAACAAACGTGTTTTTTAGATGAAAACCTTCTTCCACCAACCAGATATAGTTTTGGTAAGATTCAATAATGAATACATGCTTTCCTTTGCAAGTGGAAACACTATAAATGACTGTCAATTTATACCTCTTTGCTTTTAATTAACAATGGTACCAAAGAGTTGCAGGTGGAGGAGAACCACATGTTGATGCCAGAAGGGCCTATTTAGAGTAAAACATCAGAATCCTATTAATTCTCTCGAGTAAATAATTCACAAAATTCTGAATGAGTTGCAAGCGCAAACTGAAAGGAAAGTGTCTAAATCTATTTTGTTTATCTTGGCAACAGATTTTTTTCCATTTATCAAAACAGACCAGTAATAGCTCTGTAATATCCTCTTTGAAAATACAGGTGTGACACTAGACATTCTTACAAATAGCTGTAACTCTACAACTTAGTATGTGAATTACAAAGTGATGTCACTTGTATTCAGACATTTAGATCCAATCACAAAGATGCCTCAGTGTAGAAATACACATTAAGATTTCTTACATGAAAAGTGTTTATATTCATGTATTTATATGCATTTGTATAATTTTAACTTTGTTTTGGTTGGAAAGTAAGGCAAACTAAAATCTTTTGAAAAGCAAGTGTTCTGTGGAGTATGTGCCTGAACAACAAAAATACACACCTTATATGCTTCATCAATATTTGCATTGACGCAGTGCTGTATCATTTCCTTCACTAGCAGAGGATGTGGCTCATCACATACCTATACCAAAGAAAAATTAGAGTTTTAGGAAACAATGAACATATTCCCTCCTGCACCAAGAACCCTGAATAATGTAACAGTCATCTAAATAGCTGAGAGTTTAAATGTTATATCTCAGAGTGCCCTATATTATAGATTATTCACCATACTTTTTATTTTTAATGACTAACTTAGCTGATAACATAATTACTCGCCCAACATTAAGTCAAGACTTTATATCGGGGTGAGGAACTTTTTTGGGTTGGGGGCTGCTGACCAACAGACAAATCAGTTGGGGGACATACACAAGTGGGAAGCAAAAAAAAAACCCCAAACCGTCATTGATGTGGCCCATGACTGAGAAGCAGAAAGACACTCCCCACATTCCTCTTGCACACCAGGGGACCCAGCCTAGTAGATCTTATGTACTTTAGCCCCATGGAGAGTTGGTAGGGGGCTAGAGTGCCAGTGCAAGCTCCCCAAAACTGGGGAGGGCCTTGAGCCTTGGGAGCTGGATCCAAGCAAGCTGGGGGGGCAGGCACATCTGGCCCCTGGGCCTTAGGCTCCCCACTCCTGTTTTATATCACTGACTACAGAGCATCCAACATTCCAGATGTTAACAATTACTATAACTGATTTTCATAGCAGTCCTGTTAATTATTATTTATTATACAGACAATGGATCTCAGCTGTGTCAGTTTACATTCAGATGCTCTTTCTCCAACATTAAAGGGAAAACCTGTGACAATCTTTTCAAAAGGTGTATGCATCTCTTATGTTTAATGCCGTAATCTTGTTCAAGCCCTAATACTGCTTGGAAACTGACAAAGCAATGACAAACTTTTACATGTCCTGAGCAATGTCTGAGAGTTGAACTGCCAGACTTCTAGTATTTTTAGTGTGGAACAATGCCAGATACTGAAAACTAGGAAGAAAATGTGTTATGTATGTTCCCATGACAATGCAAATACTGAACAATCACATCTTACTATAAAAACTTTTACTAACCTTAAATACATTCTCACTGTTAATAAAGCCAAATCCAGAATATGTGGACTGCAAGTTGTTTAATGCCTGTAAAGAGTAAAATTAACATTGATTACTATCTGACAAGCTCTACCTCTGGTTCCCCTTTTTCAGAGTCAAGCATAGACTTTTTTGGTCAACCATTCCCAGAAATCAATAGCATGGACTCCAAGAGCTGTGCAGACTTTGAATGCTGACCTATAGCCGGAGGAAGCAATTTCCACTGATGTAGGATTTAGCAATGGGAACATTTCAAAACTCAGTGAGACCATACAGTTTAGCTACTGGGGTACTATAGCTATGTCCCCTCTGCTTCATTTCCTGCAGCTTACAGCCTGGAAGCCTACAGCCCCAAGGTTTTTACTTCAGTAAGACGGGCTTTCTTTTGTTGGGTTTGTTTTAATACCTGTCTCATATCTCCTTGTGCTGTAAAGATAATGGCTTCCAGTCCATCATCTGTGTATTGTACATTCTCTCTTTCAACAATTTTCATTAACCTTGCAAGGATCTGAGCATCTGTCAGCTTGGTGTAGCGCAGCACTGCACAGCGAGACTGGATTGGCTCTGGAGAGAGAGAGAGATTTGTAGGAGGAACATCTTGTATCCATCCAACTTTACTTTTTTCAGCTTGGGAGAAGACATCTGAAATTTCTGTACTATCACTTGAATCTGATTTCCTATTGACCGTCAAAGCCCACTCTGAGGGTGGATCTGCAATGCATACTACTTGGGGGGTGGCATAGTGTGGACCTACACTGCACCCTGCCTGGCACAGGCATCTTTACCAGTACAGATGGTGGTTTTAGCCCTGTAGATGAGCCCAAATTAGTTGACCTGGGATCTGAGATTTGGTGCTGCAGAGTCCTTGTGTTTTGCAGCATAGCCATAATGTACAATCTTTAGATTCTGGCCACAGAGCTCTTCTACTGAGACCAAAGGCCAGGGCTTCAAGCAAATATGAAGGCCAAATTTAGTTCTTCTGGCAGTCTGAAATGTAACTGACACCAAATGTTCACCTCATGCTGGCCTTGAAAGGGTTAATGAGATAGAGTAGGGGGCCAATTAAGTGGAATTAGGTTGGAAAGATACCCCTCACTGGGAATAAAGTCCAACTGAGAAGGAACAGTTGGGGCCGTGAAAAAGGCAGGAAGCTGGCAGCAGAGAATGGTTGCACTGACTTGCTAGCTCTAGAGAAGAAAACAAGGAGAATAGAAGCCCTGAAGGAAGCATGTACCCAGTGAAGAGTAGACAAAGAGGCTGATAGAGGCAAAGTAGGAAAAACCCAGGGAAACAGCAGTAAGATATGGGACTGTGCAGATGTTGGCTGCTGATTGTAGGATCTCTGGACTGGAACCCGAGTTCCCTACCAGCCACTGGGAAAGTGGCAAAGACCAGGCAGGGGCATTGAAAATGACCAAAGACAGCTGTTCAGTTACATATTGATGCCCCAGAAGGGGATGATTACAGTCAAAGAGTCAAGCCACAAAAAGAAAGCACCTGAGTCAGAGACAGAAGTGATAGAATGTATGAACAAGCAGCAGAAGGGGGCATCAGACCAGGGAGGAGCTGATCTCTACAGCAGCAAGAAGGAGGTGAGTGAACGCAGTGAGACAGTGTCATATGATAAAAACAAGTTTGTTTTTTTAAAATCTAGACTAGTGTTTCTCAAAATGGTCCATGGACCCCCCCCCCCCCCCCCCCCCCCCCCCCGAGAACTGCTACTGGGCTGCTCTGGTTTGTTTACTTACTGGCTCCACAGCCATGGAGGCTTGCAGCTCCCATTGGCTGTGGTTTGCCATCTGCAGCCAAGGGGAGCCGCAGGAAGCAGCGTCCCGGGTCACACTGCTCCCCACAGCTCCCCTTGGCTGCAAACAGCGAACTGCAGGCAATGGTAATTGCGAGGCTCTGTGGCTGTGGAGCCAGTAAGTAAACAAACTAGAGCAGCCCAGTAGCAGCTCTCTGTGTGGGTCCGTGGACCACTCTAAGAAACACTGATCTAAACTTTTAACTGCCCCATGAACCAAAAAAATCTGACAGCACCTTGTAGTTAACCTTGTAACCCTGAGGATATTTACAGGGAGCTGCACAATGGGATGAAATATTTTATTTAGATATCATTTGTGTGTTTATGCTAAGTTTTCTCCTCCTTAACCATGATTAACGCTGTTTAAATGAAGCAGCTGGTCAGAGTTTACTCCAATGGAATGTGCCCAACATTTGTGAACATGGATGCTTGTAGGTAGCAATTTTTTTTCCAAGGGGGATGATGAGTTCCTACACCCTTCTTATAATGTGCTAGCTGACCCTCACCATCTCTGAAAAAAAATCAGGCCATCTGTATTACAACTTGAAAAGTTTGGCTTTACTGAACTTATCAAGACTTGCCTCAAGCACCAAAGACTTCTACAAAGAAAGTAAAAGGAAAGGCCATGGGTTAAAGGAAGTTTACATTACAGCTATATTTAAGAGACTCGGAACACTGAGTGTGGAGCCCTACCATCACATAGTATAATGGTGTCAGGATGAAAGGTGAAAGATGTGTAAAAGCTGTATTCAGAGACTAGCAGCTTTCTCTTACCTATGATTTTATCAGAAGCATTGCATGCAAGTGCAAACCGTGTTGTTTTGGAATAAATTTCCATTGTTCTTCGCAATGCTTGCTGTGCTCCATCTGTCATGCTGGGGAGAAAAAAAAGTGAGGTTGGCTTTTGTCCTTCACTATCTAACATCCAGTGCAGTCTAAAATGTTTATACAATCTTCAAAGTTTCTGTTTATATTAGCTACTACTGCCTTATGAATTGTGATATTTTGGCTAAGCATCAAGGAAGCTAAGTAGCTTTTTTCAGACACTTACAAGAACAAGTCACCCCACAATTCGTACCAGCTCTGAATATTCTATAAAAATTAAACAAAATCAAGCCATCAAATTTTGAAAGAGTGATCTCTAGCTATAGATGCACATGTAGTAATCTCATAATCCCTTTTCATCCAGTAAAACAAATAGAATTGTCTACTACAAAAATATGTACATCAGCCAACCTTTTTTTCAAATGAGAGCTTAAAAATAGTCAAATTGGATACTATTTTACATCTCATCAAATCCTGCAGTACTCCACTCAGATACTATAAATCTCTGAAATGCAGCAGTCACTGTTGGAAGAGTCTCTGATAAGAGTGCTCTTAAATGGATATCTATTCACAACCAAATCACTGCTGAGAGGCTAGCAAAATACCCTAAACTTTAAATTGGTTTATAATAGAAGTGTTACATTTTGTAAAGAACCATGAAGGCAGAACACTTCTGAGGGGTTATTTGTCAAAAGAAACACAGCATACCTGTCTGCTTCATCCAGGATGATTATTTTATGCCGACCTTTGGGAAGTGTGACCTTCTGCTGCGCAAATATTTTTATTTTGTTTCTCACAACATCAATGCCCCTGAAACAATAATCCCACTCATTCAATGATCACTCACAGCAGTTTGTATTTCACAACAATGTAAAGAAAGAAGTGCAACAAAGTTATTTTATTACCTTCAACATTCAGTTTAGAATTACAAAATTCAGTGTCCTTCAGTTACTGAGTAACTGAAGTTAACAAAGGCAGAATAAAATGCACCTTTATAGCACTTTCCAGAAGAGGTTTTCAAAGCACTCAGAGCCTGAATGTACCCTAATTGAGTTGAGCAGTGTAAGAGATCTTTGTGATCCAGGGAAATGACAGAGGGAAAAATTAGGGATATAAAGGGTTAACTGGTTACCAAGTAAGCATTGCCTTACCAGCATGCTTACCTAGGAAACCAGCTGAGTGGCACTGCAGCCCCCTGCCCTTGGCACAGCAAGTTCAGCCCGGCCTGAACAGCCTCCTGCCCACGATGGGCTGGGCGGGGGGCTGCTCCAGTGCCATGGGCTGGTTAACTGGTTAAACACACAGTTTAACCAGTTAACATTTTAAACAGGATTTTACATCCGTAGGGGAAATTAAGTGACTTAAAATCAAAAAGTTTCTAGCAAAATCAGGAATATAAACCCAGTTTTCCTGAACATAAGCTTTCCCCACAAGGCAATCTTTAGTATTTGAGGTTCCTACCACTTATATCTCTAAACTCAAATCTTTCCTCTGTCAATTAGCTAATAAAATTTATTTTCATTTAAATGTTAATGGGAACACAATATAAGGAGGAGAGTTCTTTAGGACACATTTGAGAAGTATGGGCTGAAATTACAGATTACATAATACCTAAATCTGCACGTTTTACAATTCCATTCTATTAATATCTATGAAATTCCCAAAACAGGAAGTGGATAATATGTACAAGAGACATTCAAACATCTAAGATCACCCAAGTATTTTGTGGGGGGAGAAAGAGGGAAGGAAACTGAGAAGCAAATACTGGAAATCTTACTATCATTAATCTAACTAGTAAAAACATTTGAAGTATGTTGTATTTCTTCCTTAATTTGAAACTTAGTTATAGAAGTCTTATACACACCTGTCATTTGAGGCATTCAGCTCCAAAACAGCATCCTTTAAGGCAGGACCAAGCAATGCACGAGCCAAACATAAGATACTGGTTGTTTTACCAGTTCCTGGTGGACCCTATGAATACATTTTAAGTATTATTAAAGTTAATTGCACTCTCTAGCTATTCTGTTTTGTTAGCAGTAATACAGGAATTCCCACACCAACTCTCATGGGGAGTTCATGTATTTTAATATCCTGCTTCCAAAAGTACTAGATGCATCAGAGAAGAGTATAAGGAGCACCACAGGTATGGGACGTACCCTCATGCTCCAGGGAATAAACAAATCTCTGGGGTTAGGTTATGTATCTGGGACAATTACAGATTAAACAAAAATACTGAACTTTGACTGAAGGTCTCCCTGACCAAAAGACTAATGGACCAATGCTAATCTAGAGAGCCTGTTTATTATTTTGAACCAACCTCGCCAACAGAGAACAAAAAAAAAACAAAACAAAACAAAAAACCACAGCAAGAATAAATATGGCGCAATACAAAAATACTTACAGCAATTATAATATTTGGTACATTTCCCTCCCTTGCAAAGACCTAGGAAAAAAAACAACCTGAGTGATTACTTTGCCAGAAAACTTGAAGAGTAATTCTTAATTACTGCCATTTTTCTTCATTAGAATAAAGAACTCCTCATGCACTTCCTCACCTATTTAATTTTTTACCCCATCTTATTTTCATATTTCTTACTTGAGACACACAGTAGTAACCTCCTTCAATGGACCCCCTTCCTGTTTATGAAAGATACAAATTTTTGAGTTCACAGAACTTTTCTTCAGGTCCCTTACTTACTTCACATGTAATCCTTTGTGTGCAGAAGAATCCTGTCGTACTTAAGGCAGTTCATGTAATTTGAGGTTTTTAAGTGCCCTTGCAATTTCCTTCCATTTTTTTAAAATACATTGTGATCAATCACAAGCAAATCTGGGAACGGAACTCTGGAATACTGACTACAAATCCCATATTCTAACCATTTAACAACACTTCCTCTTAAGAGTACTGTATCCCTCAAGAAGGCTGTAAAATGATCATTCCAAAAGCAGTACACACACCACAACAGAACAGTACCCTTTAAATAAGTTGAACATGTTAACGTATACAAAATTGTATGACCACAACATTAGCGAACATTTTTGTTACAAACTGGTTTGTCAAGATGACCACAATGAAAATATTTTTCACCTGACTTAAAACTCTAGAAAAGTAACAGATACCTGTAGAAATGTACAACATACATTTAGTTGTAATGCAAACTATGTTTAGTAATTATTACAATTAACGTGCTTAATTAACATTTCTGAGCCAAACCAAAACTGTCCAATTCAGGAAAGCATCCTTACCGAAGAGGACAAAACACCCGAACACATGCTTTACTCTTAAGTATATGCTCAAATCCCACTGAAGTCAAAAGAGATTCTGTTTAAGTGCTTTCCTGAATAGAGGGATTTAAACTTGGCTTAAATGTTTTCCTGAATTGGGGTCTACAAAACAATAGACACAAAATAAACACAAGATGACTATTCATTTTTGTTGTAACAAGCCAAATACACACCTCCAGTCTGCTCACGGTGTCTTCATTCCCAACTATTTCAGATAGCTTAACAGGTCTGTATTTTTCAACCCTATTTAAAAATAAATCCCAAAACATTAGACATAACTAATCTAGCTCATGTTTTACACTAGTCAAAACAGATTAAATTAGTATAATATGAGATAAAATAACTGAAAATGTTTGAAGTCAATGTCTAAATTTCTTAAGGAGGATTTCTGACATCTTCAAAGGGAAATTACATGCAAATTGCTCATATGGTTAAGAGCAAACATTCAATAAATGTTTAAAATGTCAATATATCAGAACACAGCCATCTGATAATCTTCTGATTCTGCTAAATGCAGAGATGTTTGACAGTATTCCTTCAGAATAATTTAGTTTACAGAATGACTGTATTTCATCATTTGACCAATTTTTTTTGTGTAAAGGATAAAGAAGAAAGATGAGAAATGTATTTAACTGCTGTACACTGACTGGCATGCATGACACTTAGGTTCCCCAACTCTGCAACTGATAGTGTAAGGCTGAACCGCTATGCTGGACACCATATTGCAGAATTAGCTCAGACACCCTTCAGATAATTAAAAAATGCTGGATGCTAAATAAATATTATATATAGAAATGCAATGTGGCTTCTAATCTTATGCTAGTAACAATCTAATAGCTGTTTTCCCACTCCTGTTTCCATAGTTACTTGGGCCCTGATCCTACAAATGATTGCATTTAGGCAGACTGCTGCACCCACGAAGAGCCCTGCTGAAGTCAACAGAACTCTGCATAGGTCTTGCATAGCCATTTGCAGGATCTGAGACATATGAGCATGACTTTAATTTACCTAAAGGATTCAAAAGCATCTGCATTTTTAAAAGAGCATCATCAGCTTAGATCACACAAATCCCATAGCCTAAATAATTGCCAAAAGTGTAGCATCAACCAATACTAAAGTAGGAAAACAAGAGATTCTTATTTTTCAGTTTGTTTACTTTGTGCCTATGACAGCACACTGTGGCTATGTCTACACTGGCGCGCTTTTGCGCCAAAGATATGCAAAAAGCAGGACACCCCCAGAGCACATTAGAGTGGAGGGCACTAAGGAAGCACTTGATGTGGCTAAGGAGCTGTTCCCCAGCCAAAGGGATCCACAGGGCAACCTTGCATCAATACTTACCCCCTCCCTCCTCAGAGCAGCTGGAGAGGGGGATAAGGGACCCAAGGTTCTCTCATGGGGTACTAGCTGACAGGAGACCCCAGACCCCACCTCTCCCCTCCCCATTTCCTCCCTCCCCCTCAGCCCCCATAACCAGCCTCCCCCTTCTTCCCTCCTCCCTCAGCCCCCCACTTCCTCCCTCCCCCCTCATCCCCAATCCCCAGCCCCCCCCACTTCTTCCCTC
>JANRFK010000867.1:7470997-7486728 GCA_030068395.1 Apalone spinifera | reverse complement strand
TCGAAAGTGAGATCAGAAGAAGATATGCGAATTCCCACAGAATTTGCATATCCCTTTTCGACACTTTAGCATAGTCTAGATGAGCCCAATGAGGCTCAATGGTCTCAAGTTGCAGTGAGGGAGGTCTAAGTTGGATAATAGCAAAAACTAAATCACTAGGAGGGTGGTGAAGCACTGGAATGTGTTCCCTAGGGAGGTGATGGACTCTCACGGAATTTGCATATCCCCTTTCGACATTTTAGCGTAGTCTAGATGAGCCCATTCTGTCATCTGTCAACACTAAGAACAGTCTCTCTCCATCCTCTTTGGAACTCCCCTTCAGGTAGTTAAAGGCTGCTATCAAATCCTCCCTTACTCTTTTCTTCTGTGTGTCATGCAGCATGGGCTTTCTCATTGCCAGAAGAATACAATGTCTGCAATCCTTTTTGAGACTATTCCCTGCTCTCTCTCTCTCTCTCTCTCTCTCTCTCTCTCTCTCATATGCAGGTGGGGGTGGAACGAATGCTTTTGCCACCACAGCTGCTACTTATTTTATTTTGTGTTTAGCTGAACAGGTTGTTTCTCCTCCACTGCAGTAAGAGATTACAGATAGCAGAAGGTGAAGCAGGTGCAGAAGCCACTAGCAGAAGAAAGAACAAAGGGAATGCCACAAGGGAACCGGCTGGTTCTTTATTGTTAAACACTGTATGGGTTCAACTCCAAGACTTGGGCTAGCCCTCTCCAGACAAGCAGAGACTGAGATCACTGTGAAGCTGACAGGCTTGATCAACCTAAATAAGAATGAGGTATCCATGATTGCTACCAATCTAAGGTACTTATATTGTTCTTATCACCTGAGTAGCTGAGCACCTCACAATTTTGGAAACTATTTATCCCTGTGAGCGAGAGAAGTACTATCAATGCCATGTTACAGTTGGGGAATGGAGGCAGAAACCCACATCCACAAAGATATTTAGGTTCCTAACTTCCATCAATTTCAGTGGACGATAGGAGCCTAAATATCATTGTGGAACTAAGTCTAAGTTATTTGCCAAAGGTCACCCAGGAAATCTTTGGCAGAGCAGAGAACTGAATTTGGCTCTGCAAAGTTCCATGTTATCCCTTGACCCACCAGATCCTCCTTCCTCTAACCCCTGGTCTACACTAGTGGATAAGTTCAAATTAAGATACACAACTTTAGCTACGTTAATTGCATAGCTTAAGTCAAAGTATCTTACATCAGATTCTGGCACCATCCACGCTGCAGGAATTTAAAGGGAGCACACTCTCCCTTTGACTTCCCTTACTCGTTGTATAAACAGGACTATCAGCACCGACAGGAGCGATCCACTCAGTTCACATTAGCGTGTGTTCACTAAATCCACTAATTCAAATCCTGGAAGATCAACTGCGGCTGCTTCTGTCTTATTTGTAGTGTAGACATGGTCTAAGTCAGCATCTGCAGCTGATGAGAACAGTGGAGGCACCGTGGGATAGGTTGGAAGGGTAGAGTGTGATGTTTATTCACTGCTGTTGACTGATTCTGGGCATGTATCTTTATGCACTGCATGTATTTATGATCCTAATATTGTATGGGAGGGTTTTTATGTTATATACAGAGCCAGCGGCAACATCAGAATGTAGTCTGGAGTCTTAGCCCTTAGCAAACCCATACTGCTGGAAAAGCTTCATGGCATATACAACAGGGCCTGTGGCCAGGGGTTGTAACAAAAAATGGCAGCAATCCAACACTGATTTTCGTAGCATGCTGTCTGAATGAGAAGCTCAGATATCTTTATTATCATTTAAAGAACACATATATTTCATAAAGGAATCTCCAAGCACTAAAAAGAATGGATATGGATCACAGCACTCCTTTGAGGTAGAAGAGGTTTATCCCAATTGTGTAGATGAGGAAACTGAGTCACAGAAATAACTTGCCCAAGTTCCCGCTGTGAATGAGTAGCAGAGTTATTGAGACTAGGACTCAGCAGTCCTGGCGCCAGTCCCTGGTCCTCCTCTAACCTCTAGACTACACACTCTAGACTGATGACTAAGGCCTGGTCTACCTGTAAATATGAGACTCACCTGGCTAAGTCACTCAGGTTGATGAAAAGGTTTGCACCCTGCCTGTTGTGGTTAGGTAGATGTAAACCACCAGAGTAGACATCGCAAGGTCAAAAGAATTCTTCTGTCAATCTAGTTGTTACCTCTCTTAGAATCGGATTAACGAGAGCAATAGAAAATCCCTTCCCTTAATGAAGAAAGCATGTACATTATGGAACTAGTTCAGTGGCCCAGCTACACGGCTGTGGCTGTGTCTCTGTAGCAGCTTTAGTGTAGACATAGTCTAAGACCAACAGACTCATGAAAGCTCCTTAACTTCTGTTTCAACTGTCTGAATTTTACAATCTGTACAAAAAGGAAGGGGTGGTAAGGGCAGGAAAGTTCCAACACTAGTCACTAGAAGGAGATGTATTGGGGTATCCTAGCCATGGGAACAAATAGAATCTAGACGGAGATTCCTGCTATGGTTATGTAAACATAGAACTTCTTCAATCACAAATTTTCCTGGAGGCCTCAATGCAAGTGTGGGATATTAACAGTGTTAATATGCTAAAAATGGTGGTGAAGCGAATGTTCATTTTGGCTTCTAAACGATTTCACTCTTACAGCTGACACACTTTGGGGCCCACTGGCCATGTACACCTGCTGCTAAGGACTGGCAGGGGGTGGCCCCTTTTATTGTTAGGAGTAGGCATTCCTATGAATTGCCGCAGCATCCTGTTTGCATGCTGTGTGTTTCAGATACGATGCCACCTCCTCTCTTTTCATTGAAGATACAAAGGAAGCATTTGTGTGCGTGAGTTTTGCTGCCAAATATAAGCTCTGCAAAAGGCAAGATGCAACTGAGGTAAGCCCAGCATGGCTCTTACTGACTCAGTAAAAGGAAGGATCCCTTTCTCTTACCTCATGCTCCTGCAGCCAAGGCACCATGAGGGTCCTGCTTTGAAATTCAGCTGTGATGATGTGCAAATCCAGATGACAGATATTGGGACGAAGTAGCTTATTGACTCTAACATAGGGTAATGTTGTCTAGTAGTGAGAACTGGCATTGGGAACCAAGCATTCTGTTCCCAGCTGTGTCCCTGACATATTGGGTGACCATGGGCAAAGTCACTTAACCTCTCTAGCCTTAGTTTCCATGCATAAAAAAAGTCAACTGGGTTATCAGAAAACTTGATGAAAGTTTATACAGTGCTTTGAAACCCTTTAGAAGGAGAGTATGCCAGAAATAGAAAGTGTTAATCCCATTAACAATGCCTCATTACAGGACAGACAGAGCCATGTAAGATTTAGCAGGAAATATCTCACCAGAGTATGTCCATTTACTGCACCCCAAGTTATTACATTTTTCTTTCTACTGTGAAACATTACGGCTGTGTCTAGACTGGCAAGTTTTTCCACTTCCACTTTTGCACAAAAACTTGCCAGCTGTCTACACTGGCCGCTTGAATTTCCATAAAAGCACTGACTTCCTACTGTATGAAATCAGTGCTTTTTGCGGAAATACTATGCTGCTCCCGTTCGGGCAAAAGTCCCTTTTGCGCAAAAGGACCAGTGTAGACAACTAAGATTTGTTTTGCGCAAAAAAGTCCCGATGGCTAAAACGGCGATCAACGCTTTCTTGCGCAAAAGCGCGTCTAGACTGGCACGGACGCTTTTCCGCAAAAAGTGCTTTTGCGCAAAAGCATCCGTGCCAATCTAGGCGCTCTTTTCCGCAAACACTTTTAACGGAAAAACTTTTCCGTTAAAAGCATTTGCGGAAAATCATGCCAGTCTAGACACAGCCTACAGGTTTCTAGGTTCTTGGCGTAGCGTTAACACCATTTGCATTGTCTTAGCTCCTAGCGCTAGTAGTTAGGTATTCAGCACTGGCTGCCACTCCCGATGGGGATACATCACATTGCAAATCATTCCATTTGTACAAAGCCTCTTAAAGAGAGGCCAAAATGACTTATCAGAGTCCGTATGCCCAAGCTCTGTGGGGCTATGAGAAAATGAGACACGAATCATAACCAATTGCATTTTTGCCCAATTTCAGTGTTTAAAAGATGAAATAATCTTTATCAGGCTGCAGCACTCGGGTCTCCTTGAAATTAATAGAGCGAGGATTTAGAAAAGCCATAAAAGGAAACTGCAGTAGTCAAGTCAGGGAGTATTTAAAGCCTGAAGAAGGATTATAGCAGATTGGATGTGGTCGCATTGGAGAGGGTCCAGCGGAGGGCGACCAAAACGATTAGGGGGCTGGAGCACATGACCAATGAGGAGATATTGAGGGATTTGGGTTTGTTTACTCTGCAGAAGGGGGGATTTGAAAGCAGCCTTCAACTTCCTGAAGGGAGGTTCCAAAGAGGATGGAGAGACGCTGGTCTCAGTGTTGACAGATGGCAGAACAAGGAGCAATGGTCTCAAGTTACAGTGGAGGAGGTCTAGGTTGGATATTAGAAAAAACTCACTAGGAGGGTGGTGAGGCACTGGAATGGGTTATGTAGGGAGGTGGTGGAATCTCCATCCCTAGAGGTTTTTAAGTCTCAGCTTCACAAAGCCCTGGCCGGGTTGATTTAGTTGGGATTGGTCCTGCCTTGGGCAGGGGGCTGGACTTGATGACCTCCTGAGGTCTTTTACAGCTCTATGATTCTATGATATTGTTACTCTAAGAATGATTTCCCAAATGTTCTGGTGGCAGTGATGGACAGACATGAAGATGTGCAAGAGGGAAAATTGTTGGAGGAAAAGAAAACCTAAGGGTATGTCTACACTTGCTCCCTATCTCGAGATAGGAATGCAAATGTAGTGTACCGAAATTGCTAACGAAACACAGGATTTAAATATCCCACGCTTAATTAGCATAATCACATCCGGACGCCATTTTGAAATCGCATTATTGCGAAATAAAACGCCCCATGTAGCAGCGTTATTTTGAGAAAAAACTCTTCTCTCGAAATAACTGTTACTCCTCATACATTGAGGTTTAACAGTTATTTCGAGAGAAGGGTTTACTGAATTTCACCCAAAGTGCTTAATATAAATTTCCAGACACATGTGATACATGTAAAGGAGTCGTGTTTTTAGGACTCATGTTGAAGGTTGTATATCACCTCCAGGAGAGCTATGAGTAGGGAGCTTAGGGTTCCTATGTAAAGGCACTTGGAGTTAGGGTTAGGAATCCTATGTGTAGGAATTAGATATATAAGAGTGTAGCCATTTAAATGAGTAACCGATACGCATGAGCAGCTCTCGATCCAGCTCAACAGAGTGCCCAACATCAGCAGCATGTATTTAAAAGCCAGCTCCCAGCATGCATCAGCTCCCAGGAAGCCTCCTGCCGCCCCATACTGTTGCCTGACGGCTGGTTTTGGGGTAGGAGGGGCCACTTGCCTGTGGTTGGTAGCCAGCAATATGAAGAGTTCTAGCCACAGCTGGCTACTCTCTTCCTGGTGCAGCCTCCCCGCTGTGGTCATGCAGCAGTATTACTGTCCCACATGCTCGCTGTCCCTAGTGGTCATTGCAAGCATAACTGTCCCTGCTCTCAGTCCCCTCCCTTTCCGTGTTATGGAAAACAATCCCATTCTAGGCACTTCCTGTTTTCCTGGGACAACCAAACCCTGGCCTTGCTTTAGATTAGGGTAAGAGGAAGCTGTTTACCAAATGTGGTGGTCCTAGCTCTTATTGTTTAGGAGGCGTTCTAATAAGTGAACTCTTGGCACCATTGAAGTCAATGGCAAAACTCCCATTGACTTCAGTAAGGTTTCACCCATTTATTTGCTAGCTTCTTTCTGTTACTGTAATCTTAGGTGGTACTTGTACTGCTAGTAGCTAAGTTTTTTCACATTGAAATGTGATTTCCCCTCCCTGCTCAAGCTGATTTCCAAATTTAATTCTTAAACTGTAAAGTACACGGGAAATGTGAATGTGTTTTATCTATTTCTGCCATTTGGCATTACTAATCCATACACACTGCCACAAAGAAAGGCTTTGCATATGAAACGCATTGGGATTATTAAATAAGGATAGTCAGCTACAACTGAGGTTGCTGTTTCCTGCCTCTCCTGTTTCCTATCACCCTAACTGCCCAGCTGTGACTTTTGTTTCTTTTTCTGGCCTTGTATAGGAGATATTGGGGGAGTCTCCTCTTATTTATTAGGCAAAGATTGGTGAAACATTGCATCTCTCTTGTAACTGTCAGTGGGTCAATCTTCCTCGCAAATATTCCTCCTCAGTTCTTCAAGTGGCCATTCCTTAGGGTCTTATCTTCTCCCCAGATCTTTGGGGAACACCAGCCTCCCCACCACCACCATTTTTGAAAGATATGAAAAGGAATGGCCCGTGCCAAACAACAGGAGCTGGTAAACTGAGTCAGTCCTGCTCAGGACTGGGTAGGGACATGCAACAGCCTACTGTCCTTAGGGCAGGGTAGCTTGGGAAGCCTTGGGTACTCCCAAGCAAACAGGGTAGGGATCATGGGGCATGTCTAGTGGTAATTCCCTAGTTACTGTGGCAAAAGTATCACTCCCTCCATGCTGCTGTTCCTTGACAGCTGCAGTGGATTGCCCATCTGGGCACCTCCTGCCCAACTCTTTCTGCCTCTGCAAGAACTTTGTAAGGTGGGTTCCCTGATGACCTCCAAAGAGACCAGGATATTGGACAGACCAAGCTCCCCTCTATGAGAGAAAAGGAGAAGCAGGAAGATTTCTAGCTGCATGGAGGAGGAGCAAGCCCTGGCTTCTGCTGAGCACACTTAGCAACGAAGACTAGGTGTTCCCACTGCAGTCACTTGCATACCCTGGACTGTAAGATTTTAGTATTGGAACCTAGGAGAGAAGCCTGAGAATGACCCCAGGGTAGGAAAGGAAACCCAGCAGGGGGAGAAGGGAAGTTTCCATGGAGGTTTTGATTCTGCTTGAAGCCAGACGTTCATGCAAGAAGCTGACCTGCAGAGAATGGACTGGTGCCAGCCTCTGTGAATAAAGCCCTGGAGAGTGCCCGTCTATATCCCGCACATGCCAGCTCTGCAGGGTCTGTGCAGCACTCACAACAACTTGCAGGAGGATGGGTGTGCAGTGTCATGACATGGGCAGAGATGCTACGTTTGGCCGCCCCACGTGAAAGAGCCTTCACATGCACTGCACTAAGAGGCGCTTCTTCCCATATGCAGCGTGCCTGCTGCTCAGTGTGGGAATAATGCAGAGAGCAGATCTGCTGGGTGGGCTTGCATGCCTTCCGTTATCCTTCTCTTTCCCTCTGCAGCATCTGTTAGCAAGGGGGGTTTCACGCCTTCTGCCCCTGCCACCCGCTCAATTTCTTCTTTTGAACACTGGCCAAATTGCATCCCAGTGCCCCAAGAAATATTTACTTCCTGTTTCTTGCCTAGCTCTCCAGCAGCCGCTTTTCATGAATAAAATATGAGCTGTTCTTCTGGAGCCATGAAGGGAGGAAACCACTGCCAGCTGGTGTGGCCCACAGCTCTTTATTGCTTTGGTTGCCGATGCCTCCTGCCTCGCGTACACAGACAGCCAGAGAGGAAAAGAGCAATCCCCGAGCATGGAAGATTGAATGCAGTCAGCTATTGCTGAGGCGCCGTGACATGCAGAGTTGAATTATAGGCATCAAAATCATAGGCAGAGTCTCTAGCTAATGCTGCCCAACACATCCCATTATAAGACCTCATTTACAGTTGCTTTTAACTTTCTCAAACTTTAACTGCCTGGGCTGATATTTTCCATGCTGGGTGCCTGCCTGAGGCGGAATTGCTTTGGAACGTTTCAGCAAAATGATTCAATCTTTTCTGAGAAAAAGATTAGAAAAAAACTGTATTGTTTTACCGATGTAAAAACAATTCTTATCGCTGCCGTTCTGTTGAGAAGCTTGGAGCGGAAGGCAGTGAGGTTTGCGATGATTCTTAATTCCTGGGGAAGTTCATGCCACAGTCTTGGAGCAGCCCCTGAGAAAGTTCTGCCTCATGTACTGACAGACTTTAATGGGCAGTTCCATTTGGACCAGAGGAGGGTAGCGGTCAACCCCAGTCTTCATCCCAGAGTTTTCGTTAGGCTGTCTCCTGGATATCCCATGTGGCAACTCACAGGCCCGGGCCCAACAGAATTATGGATTCGCTTCAAGGCAGAGTCGATTAGGGATAGTTGCTTTTATTAATCTCACTATGTCAGTACTATTACAGGCTTAATACTGCCAGATGGGTACACAGCTACTGCACAGTAATACATGCCAATAAGCATGGGCAGAGCAATGCATAAAAGAGTAACAGGCACTTGGAAATGCTTATGCCCCTTCAGTCTGTGGGGAGTCCCGTTCCAGTCACCTCACACCCGGCCGCAGTGGACGTGGTTCCAGCTAGGGGGATCCAGGGCACCCTTCGAGGTCTAGGTCCCTGGTGAGACTCCTAGAGGGGCAGGACTCTCAGTGATCTTATACTTTAGGGCTATGTCTACACTGCATGTGTGTTCTTGCGCATGTGTGTTCTTGCACAAGTAAATTTACAGTACAGCGTTGTAAAACAGGGCTTCTTCCGGAAGTTATTCCTCTCCCCATGAGGAATAAGCCCTCTTGCGCAAGAGGGCAGTATAGACAGGCAACAGGAATTTCTTGCACAAGAAGCCCCTATGGTTAAAATGGCCATCAGAGCTTTCTTGCGCAAGAGAGCGTCCATACTGCTAGGCCCATGGACACTCTTGCACAAAAGCACATGGCAGTGTGGACACGTTCTTGTGGAAGATTTTTGCACAAGAACTCTTCCGTAAAAGAGTTATTGCGCAAGAAGCTGCCAGTGTAGACGTAGCCTAGCTGTTTACCAAGTGTGCGCGAGTTGGCCCAATGCTACTCTCAATGTTCCCACGGGGCCGAGAGCCAAGCTCATGTTATTTATCCCATACGGGGTTCTCAGCTAGCAAACAAGGGGAGTTTTGGCTGGTGAAGGCCGTCTGATAAAGAATACCTGGTATTTTCGGCAACAGGGCCCATGGCTGGCCTAGAGGAATACAAATTTAACCCCTTCAGGCCTACATATGGCTTTTTATGTGACAGCATGGCCTGACCAGGGACCACCTTGAAGATAAGGACTGAGACCATGAACTTGACTCTAAATTGTATGAGAAGCCATTGTAGGGAGAGGACGGGTCTGATGTGCTGGTAGCAGCCTGTGTTTCTAAGGAGACATGCTGCCGTGTTCTGTGCTAATTGGAGTTTCTTAATCGCTGAAGGTTCCAAGCCAAGGTATTTTGCATTGGTTTATCTTACCTTAAAGCCAGCTTTGGGTTGTAACGAGCTCCCACTGACAGCTATTCCATAATATGGATCAATCTGAGCATGGTGTTAAAATAAATCAACTGCAGTTATTAAGCATTCAAATTATGCTTCATCTAATGAAGTGGCCATTGTTCATGTGAAGTACACTTTAATGCTGCAGTTCAGGAGGCTGCTTGGTGAGCTGAGCTGCCGCCTGGGCTGGCAAGGACATGGAAATTGAGTGCTCCACAAGTGTCCCCTGACCTGGCAGACCTTTACTGTTCCTTCAGCTACTGAGGACTGTCAGGTCAGCCAAACAACAGTTAACAGCCCCTCTAAGTGCGCAGGTAGTATAAGTCCTGAAGGACGAGGGAACCTCTGGTATTCCCATGAAACTGGAATGGAGATGGGGCTGGCCTGGTGGCTTCTCTCCACCTATGAATTCCTTTTCCATAGATTATGATGATGGGGCAATGCATGCGACATCTTGTGCTGTGTGGCTCCAGTATCAGAGGCAGCTTAGAGACTGGAGCACAGCATACACGACCGTACATTGACTCACCTACATGTCACCTGCTGCTGGTCACTCCAGGAATTAGCTCATTCCTCAGCAAGGCACCCCCTTCTGGCCAGGGTCTCACCAAGCATCCCTCACTGCTCTTTCCACCCTCTGCTCTGGACCCACATCACTCCTGGGACCTCCTCAGAACACTGCTCTCCCAGCGGTGCCCACTACTGTGGCTTCTCACCCCCTTCTGGGGGAATCAACAGTCCTCAGTCTTGCCCTCTGCCACCATAGCCAACTGCAGCTCCAGTCTAGCCCCTCACCTCAGGGGCAAGCCATTGCCTATAAAGGACACTGTTCCGTGTGTGGCTAAGTGCGGTGCAAGGAGGAAGGGGGAGACCCAAGTCCTCCCTCTACTCTGGGTCCCAACCCTGGGACCCTTTGGCAGCAGCCATGTCCTGTTCTCTTCTCCTCTCTACTGCCTCTCACTCCCGAGGCTACTTCCCCATAACCCCTTGCACCTTCTTGATACCTGCGTCCAAGGCCCACAGCGAGTGTGGGGAACCTCAGGCCCAGGAGCCAGATGCAGGCCCTGGCCCAGCCCTTAGGCTCAGGGCCCCCCCAACATTGGGGAGCCCACGCAGGCACTCCAGTCCCCCATTGCAGGTCTGGACCACACACAATCTATTAGGCTGGGTCCCCCTAGGCTCTGGTGTGCGAGAGGAATGTGTGGAGTGTCTTTCTCCAACTCAGTCAGGGATGAGTTTTTTCTTTGCACTTTTGTGCAGCACCCGGCTGATTTTTCTGTGGGTCAGTGGCCCCCAACCTAAAAAAGGTTCCCCACCCCTGATCTACAGCATGGGAGGTATCAGACCAGAGCCTCCCTCTGTAGCTCCTGTGAGCCTACCCAGCACTGCTCTGTCCAAGGTGTTTCTCCTTCTCTGGCAGCCAGCCCTATAGTCTCATTACTCAGGACCTAACTACTCACTGCTTGACTGAACAGCTCTTTATAAACAGGTCTGCTCCAGCAAGCCATTCTGATTGGCTCCTTATCAGCTTCTCTCTGATTGGCTAGGGCTCTGCACAGACTCCCTCCAGCCTGCTTTAACCCCTTCTGGCCAGAGTGGGGCAGTAGACCTACTACACAGCTGTTCAGTCTTCTTTAGTTGTATGAGTTATCAATGTCAGCCCCACCTCTGATATTACTGATGGGTTGGTGTATAATCTATCACAGGACCAACATACAGCAATATTCCCCTTGTTTCAGAGCATTGTAGGGAACAAATGGCCATTCCAATTACAGTGTATCTCATCTCAGAATGCTGTTCTCTGGAAAAGAAAAAAGACTTCACCCTATGATAAGGGTTTCACAGAGTGTATTTTGTGCATGTATGAGAAAGAGCAGCCCCGCCGAATCTGACAAGGTTATAAGTTAGCATTTTTTCCCACTGGAATTGGTGTCCTTTAAAAAAAGTCGGCTTGCAGTAAATGATTGAAGATGCATGTCCTCTTCAAAATAGTACTGAGCAAAAAAAAAAAAAAAGACTCTCAGTCACTGTAACCTTGAGTGTGCATTTGACTTCCATATGCCTCAATCAGTTCAGCTGGAAAATTGGGTTAAAGGCAGAAGAACATAATTGAAGTTACCAGCTGTGCTGTGCTCCCCAGAACCACTGGAAGTACATGGAGCTCATGTAAAGGCCTAATTTTGTAGGGTGCTGAGCACCCTCACACCTCAGGTCAGCAAAACTTAGAGCAAGTTTTTAACTTCAGGCACATGAGTACTTTCATTGATTTCAGTGGGGCTGTTTCCCACACTTCAAGTTAAGCATGAACTTCAGTGTTTTGCTGGACTGGGGCTTCTACTCCTACGGAAATCAGACAGTTGAAGGGCCTAAGGACTAATTAGCATTGGGCACCTGGGAACTATCCCACTGAAATCTAGAATGTAAATGCCTGCTGCACAAAGGTAATGTGGTAGAGTATGCTGCGGGCAGGACCGATTGCCTGGCTGGAAAATGGATGCAACCTACTTTGGCCCAGTGGCATGACAAAATTGGGAGATACTGGCTGGACACAGATATAGCCAGGGAATGTGATGGCTGAGCACATGGCCATGACAGACTCTGGAGGTGAGGTTCCTTTGAAAACTAGTATGGCTCCACCCAGCAGAAATCCTGAGAAATAGAGGTGGAAATGCTGCTTCCTTTCCTTTGGAAATTACCTCCCCCTACAGTAATGCCGTGGGCGAGGGGCTACCTAATCTCTGTGAGCTCACCAGGGTGGGCCTGTCTCACTGTATAGATGGTCCCTGTATGTCTACGCTGCATTCCTCTTTCGAGAGAGGAATGCAAATGCAGCCGAGCGAAATTGCAAACGAAGCGCGGATTTGAATTTCCCGTGCTTCATTTGCATAATGGAATCTGGCCGCTATTTCAAAATACCCTATTTCGAGATAAAAAATGTTGTGTAGATGCGGTTATTTTGAGAAAAACCCTTCTTTTGAAATAACCCTTAAACCAAGGAGTAAGGGGTATTTCAAAAGACGTTTTTTTTTCTCAAAATAACCACATCTACACAGCGTTTTTTAATCTCGAAATAGGGTATTTTGAAATAACGGCCGGACCCCATTATGCAAATGAAGCGCGGGAAATTTAAATCCGCGCTTCATTTGCAATTTTGCTCAGCTGCATTTGCATTCCCCTCTCGAAAGAGGAATGCAGCGTAAACATACCCTAAGGCAGCATGACCCGGAATTTCTTCAAGCATTCCATGCCTCCTAGTGTACAAAACCAAAGCACTGATGCTACAGGGTGTCATCTCTGACTAAAGGAGCTTAGTATTTTTGCTCACCCGCCACCACCCATCTGGACCTGCTTTTCGCTCTGCTGAGGTCACATTCCCCTGTGACCGGGCAGTTATATGAACAGCCATAAGACTAACATCCTGTTTACTGCAGTGCAGAGGGAAAGCAACAAAGTAGTTTTTATTACGCTCCCCCTACTGCCTTGCAGTGCTATTCCTCTGGTTGTAGGGATTAGCCCTGGCTTGCTTTCAGGACATGTTTTTGGGAGATGAACTTGCAGATGCAGGGCTTTTTTTCCTCCTCTGGCTCCTCTGTCATTTCAGCTTCCTAAAGGGTGGTCTGCATGAGCCATCAGATGTGACCTCCTAGACTATGAAGAGCGGAAGGTCGTTACCATGTCATTTGAAAGGCAATTTTCACTGAAATTGCTGTACAATCTTGTTTTTGTACTCTGGCTTTGATGTCACAAACTTGATTTCTTTTTACAGGCTCAGGCAGAGGAGAGCTAGCACAAACTTGACATGACAATTTGATATTAGATTTCATGGGCTTTTTAAAATAATTACAAGACATTATAAAGTCTCAGAGAGGGAGCCGTGTTAGTCTGTAACTTTAAAAATATCAAATAGTCCTGTGGCATCTTAGTGACTAACAAAAATGTATATAGAATCATGAGCATTCATGAGTAAAACCCACTTCATCACTACCCATGAAAGCTTATGATTCTATATATTTTTTGTTAGTCTCTAAGGTTTACTTGTTGTTTTACAAGATATTATGTGTCGTATAAATGCCTATGAAGGTCGAGGAGTAAATTGATAGATTTCCATGGCAAGAGCTAGAGGCAAATTCCTGCATATCCTGTAAGGACACATGTTTCCATGAGATTTTGAGTCCAATTTTGCAGAATCCAGAAGACTAAGCTAACTTATCCACCTCAGTTTCCCCATCTGCACAATGGGGCCATTAAATAATATTTATCTGCCATACTGTGGTAGCATATGGCTTAATTCATTAATGGTGGTTTGAGATCCTTAGATGAGAAGTAAATTCTAGATGCAGTTCATTACATATTTCCTTTCTTCAGTGTATATTTACAATATCCCTTTATTTCTGTTGTCTTGGCATAAAAAATGCCATATACATTGCAAAGTCTATAAGATCTTAGAAACATAACATTTTTCATATTGGATTAGACCAGACATCCATTTAATCCAGTCTTTTGCCTTTCAGACTGATTAGTACCAGATGCTTCACAAGAAAGGATTAAAAACCATATAGCAAACAATTACAGAACAACTTGTTTTAGTTTTCTTTCCAATCTTTTCAAATGTGGTTTTATATTTCTTCTTTATAGTTGCCTAATTATATAAATGTCTAATTCTTTTGGATTTACTAAACATTTGTTGTAATATCTTGTAGCATTGAGTTCCACAGATTATGCACTGTATATAGATTTCCATTTATCAGTTTTAAATTTGTTGCCTCTCCTGTTCTTGTAAAATGACAAAGGGTAAATAGGAGCACACAATTTTCCTCCTTTGATACATGCATTATTTTGTATTAATGTGACATGTCCCTTCTAATTCACATTGACAGAAACTCACCTCATGCAGTCTCATATGAAGCTCCTACATCACTTCCGTTCTACTTAAGACCACAAGTAAGTGTGAAGAAGTATTTTTTGTATGTTTTCGGCCCCTGTTTGCAGAAGGTGATTGAGCTGCTCTGTCTTTGGTTCATTCATGCACATAGCATACAATGCCACTGATGTCACACTCAGCACCTGCTTTGGACTTGCTCCAGAAAGTTAAACTGTTTTTAAAATGTCAAGATGCTGAATGATGGATTGATTGTTTTTTATTTCCTCCCCATGCAGAAAACAGAACCGGCTTCATTAAATATTAACCATCAGTTTGTGTCTGATTTATTGGCCATCCTATTCCAAAGAGATTCTCTTTGCAATTATGCTTCTAATACCTTACATAGCAGTAGTACAAGAGCATGCTGCTCATGTCCAGCATACACTGTGTACATGTAATGTAGTATGGGTGCAGTCTGCCTGACTAAAAGGAGCACAGCACTGGGAGCCTGAGTTCTAATGCTAGCTCACACTGGCTGTGTGGCTCAGTTTCTCCATCTATGAAATAAGAATAGCAGTAGATACTTAGGGGTGCTGTGAGGACTAATTGGTTAATGGTTGTAATAACAAGAGCTTGTTCTTACAGCACTTTTCATCCATAGATCTCACAGCACTTTAAAGCAGACGTCAGTATTACAGGTTTGAACCTCTCTAGTCCAGCACCCTGACCGGTGCTGAACCAGAGAATTTGCCAAACCATGAGAGGTCAATATTGTCTAGCAGCATTCCACTTCCATGGCTTGCTGGGTTGTTAGAAGACTTTTAGGGGTAAGTGAGAGCTAAATAACAGCACAGAACACTGAGAGCCAGGACTAGTGGCTGTAAACAAACTTTATGGGAGCATGGGAAACTTGGCCACACTGGCTAAAAAAAAAAAAATGCCGGCCCACAGAGGTTCAACCTGCGTTAACATCTCACCCCACAGGCCACTCACAGTGCTGGAAATAGAACACAAGTCTCCTGAATCCTTATCCAGCTCACTGTCCACGAGGCCAAGGCCGGACCGAGCCATTCCGTTGCCCCAGGCAGACAGGTTAATTGCGCCCCGGGTTGGGGGAGGGCGCATGCGCGGCCCCGCCCCCACGCCGGCGTGAGGGGGAAGGGCACATGCACGCCCCCGTCCGCGCCCGGTACGTGGGGGAGGGCACACGGAGCTGGCGGCGGCAGGACACATGTGCCCGGCGTGGCCCAGCCTGGCTACCGCCGCTGGCGCGCAGCCCGGGGCCGCTCGGGGCGGGCTGAGCCTGGCCGTGCAGGGCTCCACAGCCGTGGGGGGGAAGGGCGCTGCTGGCCGGCACTGAGGGGGTTAACGCGGCCCCCGCCTCGGGCAGCTGTTGCAGGGTGGCCGCTGGGAGCTGCTGCAGCCCGCGATCTGGGAGCCGGGCGCGCAGCGCCTGATGGCAGCTGTGAGCCCCTTACAGCTGCCATCAGGCGCCCCCCCCGTAGGTTGGCGCCCCGGGCAGCTGCCCGGCTAGCCCATGCCTTAATCCGGCCCT
>JANRFK010000867.1:7435138-7446994 GCA_030068395.1 Apalone spinifera | reverse complement strand
CGGATGCTCTTGCGCAAAAGCACATGCCAGTGTAGATGCTCTCTTGCGCAAATAATTTAACGCAAGAACTCTTGTGTTAAAGAGTATTTGCTCAAGATCATGCCAATGTAGACGTAGCGGTACTGTGTTGCCCAATGAACACTTTAGTAGCCTTTCCCTTAAAATAAAAAAATTATAGCACAGAGCTGGACTTCTCTCTATTGGGAAAGGATGCTGTCTCCGTTTTATTTATCGCAGAAAATGTTTTCTTGTTGAGTGATTCTGGCCTTTTTCATTAAAAAGGAATATCATTTCTTCCCCCGTCTGTCATGCACTGATTAAATCTGAGGATTTAATTCTAATCCTAATCTAACTGGTGCTTTAGAAATAGTTATTTCATCTCTGGCAAGCAGTCAGCAACTTTATTAGAGAAGCAAAAAGGTGAATGTCTGACCATATTGGATCAGATGAAACAACTTAAGATAATTAAATTTGCAGCAAGATAAAATTGCCCTCTGTGTTCAGCACCTGCTTTCCCCCTCAATATCAGCAGAGTTGCAGTTCACGGTTATCAGATCATCCTCTTTATTTTGACTGGCTTCATTTCCTGCCCCTCATGAAGGCCTGAACAGTTTGTGTCTTGCCTTCAGAATTACTTCACTCTCCAGGCAAATTCTGCTCTTTGGTATTTACGGTGAGTTTGGATATTCTGAACTTTGCAGGATTCCTATGGCAACAAAGGCAGTTCCCTGAATGTAGGGCACGTAGTTTGATTTTGGATTTTAAATTACGTGCTGTGAGGATTTGAGGGCAGAATTTTTCCTGGTGTTGGCCTAAACGCTGGTATTGGGTGGCTGAGCTATAGGTTTTTATTGTAAGGGCTGTGCTGCTTCCTCCCTTGTTTTTAGCAACTCTCATTCACTGCACTGCATCAGCAAATATGACAACTTTTGGAGGCAGGGATTTCATTCATGTTCCCTTGGGGAGTCCATGGGGATTTTGCCACTGACTTAATTGAGTCAGGATATTATGCTCTCTTCTATATGAGTACTTGTTCTTGTGCCAGGCTTATCACTCTAGTCTCTGAGCCCCGTCCAGTAGTGCATTAAGGAAAATGGCTGACATCTGCCATATGTTGGTTCTCTCCTCCTCTTTTAGGTTGGCCAGATGCTTTCACCAAAAATTCCTGGCAGGAAAAAAAATTGTTTGAGCCAAAAAAAGCCAAACCCCCACCCCCCCAAAAACAACCCACCAGAAGACAAAAGTTGTAAAAGTTTTACATGTCTGGTATTTGCTGGGGTTTTTTTGTTTTTTGTTTTTACTGGACAGGGGCCAGAAATAACGGACTGTCCAGGTGAAAATTGGACACCTGGCAACCCTATTCACTCTCCAGCAGGAGAAGAAAGTGCAGCGGCATGTCTTTTGTTTTTCATATACATGTTGCTCTGCCTTGTGTTAAAAATGGCAAGATTAAAGACACGTGCTGTACACTTGGAGAGGAAAGCGGTGAGGTTTCTCAGCATCCTCTGTTCCTACTGGAGTCTGTCCTTACAAGATTTCATCCCAGGTCTCTGCATTTCTCTGAAACATCTGGCATCCTTCTGGGACTCCTGTAAGAATATCAGTAGGAGGTTAGCACTGGGTTTAAAGATAATGAAATATGTAACTCTTTTTATGTGCCAATAGCTTGTTTAGTTTCTTTATTAGCAAAAAGTAGATCTGGTAAAAAATGGAGCAGAAAAATGATGAAAAACTTCCAAAAATATTGATGTAATTTTCATTCCACCTGGTTGCTAAAAGGAACCATTTTTTCACTTTGAATTATGATCATTAACATGTTGTAAAGGTCCTGGCCGGCCCCGCGCTGTAACGTCCTCGTCACCGGGCCGGCTGTGCTTATAGTTCCCCTCAGTCCTCTGTCCCCACCACCTTTCCCGACGGGCCTCAGTTCCACTGGGCCTGCACCTTTTCATATGTTGGCCTTCTTCCTCCCTCGTTGGAGTTGGATCGCCTCCCACAGTGGGGAGAGGGGGGTCCGGGCCCATCCTCTCTCTCGGATCCCAGCCCAAGGCCCTAAGGACTCGGACAACGCCGCTGTCCGGTCCGGCTGGCGGGGTATTTGCCTTATCGCGCCAGCCCATGGGCTCCCTGCACCCGCCCTGGGCTACTTCCTCTCCCCGCTGGGGCTCGTGTCCCGCCGTATTGAGCCTTACCTCCTCCCCCGGACGGGGGGCAGAAGGCGCTCCCTCTGGTCCTCTTCGCCTCCGCCCTGCTGCTGCCGGCTGGGGTTTAAATCCCCGCGCCGCCCAGCCCAGCGTGGGACTGCTTCCGACCCGGCGCCGCGGCCACGGGGTGACGCACGGTGCGCCATGATGTCGCTGGGTGCCCTCCGTCTGCCCTGGTGTTGTACGGCTGGGGCCGCCCCCGAGCACCTGGCGCACCGCCGCGGCGTTGACAGCGGGGCTAGTTGGGCTGCCGGCTGAGGGCGGCCCGACCGCGCTGCTCCCGTCCCCGCTTGGAGCGCCCCCAGGCACACGGCCCCCGCGCCGGCCGGAGTGCAAGGCGCTTCTGCCCCGTCACACATGTATATATTTGGGTTTTTTTGTTGTTGTTTTTTTCAAGAAATGTTGCTCCCCCGTTGCTCCTTTTTTCCTACCCCTTTTCATGGTTACCTAAGGAGGTTGTGGAATTGCCATCACTAGAGGTTTTTAAGAGCTGGGTGGACAAATGCCTATCAGAGGTATCCAGTGTGTTGTTCCTGCCTTAACACAAGGGGCTAGACTAGTTGACCTCTTGAGGTCCCTTCCAGCCCTACAGTTCCACGATTCTATGAACCATTTCTGTTTATAAAAGAAACTTTTTCACCAAAAATTGTTTAAAACCTTTCAACAAACCTAAGTCACGTGTTGAAAAAGTTGAAATTCCCTTTCCCACTTGAATACGGGTCTGGTTTAAAGGGAACAGTAGAATAAATATTGCTTAGCTAGTCGCTGATGACATATTTTTCTCTTAAAAAAGAATGTAAGTCGTACCTGTGCAACATGGCAGAGTAAAAGAGGAATTAGCAATAAATAATGGTGCTCAGGTACATCATTAATTCTGCTGGACACATTTAATAAGTGGTGTGACGGAGAGCATCATAAATCTATGGCTTTCCCTTGCAATGAGAGCTGGTTGAGGCGAGGGTGGCTGCATGCTGAGCTCTCTTATGTCTGGGCAGTCCAAGGATTTACATCTTTTTTTATTTTCCATCTTTTTTAGACACCCCACGTGTATTAGGCCCACGGGCATTATTCAGTTATATTTGAAATAAAAAGAAAACCTACCCAAGCCTTTAGGTATCCTACCAGGATTAACACAATAAAGACCCTGCCACATTAAGTACTCGTTCCAGCAGCAACTCGGGCAGCTGGCCATGCAAAGAGATGCCTTTCCATCTCTTCTTCGTTATAGGAAGTATAGCCCTCTCCACGAGCCATATCAAACGGAGATCTTTTGTAGCATGCCTGGCAGGTTACCAAATTCAGCTTATTTGCGACGCAGTCGGGGAGCTGGTTTCAGAAATGGAGAAGATGACTGGGAGCAAGGAGCCTCTCCCTCTGTAGACATAAAGGAAAACATTTCAAAAGCATCTAAGTAACTTGGGATCCTAAGGCCCATTAACTTGCACCTAGGCCTAGGCTCCTGAGTTGCTCCATCCCCTCCAACAGTCCTTGCAGGTTTGTATGCCACACTGGACCTTAACATCTGCAAATGGCTTGTTTCCACCCTTGTGTGAATTAGTGCTTCAGGTCAGATGTTGGCTTTGTGTTTATTTCCCCCCCTCTCCCTGGGCTGAGAGAGTGTGATTCACATATGTGTACAAAGCATCTTGCTTCTCTTGGGCGGGTCTTTCCCAAGAACCCATTCGCACATCCACTGGGAAGCCAGGTAGCTTGCTGTGGTGTTAATGCAAGGTACAGTCATGGCTCCAGATTAATTCTTTCATCCCCCACAATCCTCTTCAATATAGAGGAAACATTTTAGCTGTAAACTGTTCCTTTATTCCTCGTCTTCAAGCTAATCAAAAGCCCATGTAGTTTGGCTCCCGCTGCTGGGACATTTTTTTTTATCCCCCTTGTTGCTCTTCTATGTGCATATTAATGCTCTGTTTTTAAAAATGTCACCTTCAGTAGATGACTTGATGTTAAAGCAGCCCTGTGCTGCCCCCGAGCCGCAGACTGGAGCCACCGGGGGGGATAGTGAGCAAAACTTAATTTTTTGGGGTGACATTTCAAAAAATTACATGGGGGGGGGGGAATGTTTTTAGTGAACTTTTTCTCTACATTGCTGCAAACCTCTATGCAGTGGGATTGGGCTAGTGCCCGAGAACTAGAAAGTGACATAGACAGTTTGCAAAGGCTAAGCTGACCCAAGTGCAAAATGCAAAGGGCAAAGATCATGTTGGTCAAAGGTCACACGTGAGGGATACATGGGGATCATGTGTCCCCCTGATTTCTGCCAGGGTTCTGTGCCTTTCCCTGAATCCCCTTGCATCCCCATAGAGCCTTTAAATTGTGCCTCTCCCCACCCCCAAGAAAAGTTAGGTATCATTTCTGGTGGTGTTAATGTGAGGATGGGGCAGTGTTGCTAAATATTGGTTAATTGAATAGTCGAGTAACCATGAAATTTTATCCATTAGTCGACTATTCTACAGGCCCCGGGGGTGGGGCCAGCAGCTACTGTATCAGAGGCAGCAGTGCGGGGTGCCAGGCGGGGGCTGGTCCACTAGGGGAGCCAGTTTAAAAACCAGCCCTCCTCGTGCACTCGCTGCCTGTTGCCCTGTGCTGCTGCTTCTGAGAGAGAGGCAGCAGCACGGGGTGGCAGCAGCCCTTGTCTAGGGGGGTCTGAGCTCCTGCTCCTGGAGCCAGAACTGAGCTGGACTGCCTGCCTGCTCAACTCCTAATACGCTTGAAATGCAGAGCCGCAGCAGGGGTAGGTTCTGGACCAGTCACAGGCCAGAACTGAGAAATGTACTGGCTGGGGGGGAGGGGAGGGAGAGGAGGCAGAGGGAAATGCGTGTAGTCTATAGCATTAACCTATAAGCTTTTGCGTATTGGCTAATCTGTTAATTGACTATACTATTACATCCCTATTGCCAACTCTTGATTTCAACTCAAGTCTAGCAATAGTTGGTATTTTACTTAACATGACTCCAGGAGCTGGGATTTTATTAAAAGAGAGTCTCAGTTTTAATTTTAAAAGCACGTATAAGGGCATTTTAAATTGGGGGCCATCCTGCAACACATTGATCCACAGAGATGAATTGCCAGCATTTGGAATTGTATTTACCTTTTTGCCAGAGTAGATGGCGGGGGGAGAGATATTTTACAAGCACCAAATGAACATTTTGTGTGTGTGTGTGTGTGTGTGTGTGTGTGTGTGTGTGTGTGTGTGTGTGTGTGTGTGTGTGTGTGTGTGAGAGAGAGAAAAAAAGCTGCCAGAGCTGGCCCTGCCGTTCAGGATAATTCATTTATGTCATAGCATGGCCATAAGAGACCTAAAAATGAACGAGAGGTCGTTTTGCCCTTTGCCTCTCCCTGCAGAGGGCCATGGTCTGGTTTCCTGGCATTCCCTGTGTATCGTATTTGTGTGTGGAAAGCGAGCCCATTACACATTTTCACAGCATGAGTAGTTGGGGTTTTTTTAGGTCATTCTAGCTGGGAAGAGTTTAAAATGAAAGCAAGAACCCGACCCTGCAAATTGTTACTTATACAAGCAGCCCCAGTTGAAATTGTGGTTATTCCCATGAATCAGTGTTTTATAATCGTCTGTTTTCTACCACTTCTCTGATGGCACAGTGAACTCATGCTCAGAATGTTACATGGCAAGGATTGGTCTCTTTCCCCTTCAGTTCTGCTGAGCTGGTAACTTTGGCTAAACATGGGCATGTATAGCTGGGAGAGAGAAAATCCCCCTATTTTTGTTTAGTTGCTTAAAGGTGGATTTAGGAATCTATATGGCCGGCGCCCACACTTACAAATGTTGCCTCTATGTTTTATGGAACGTACTGCTAGTACTTTAGAGGGTATTTAGTTTCCAAATACCACATGTGACCCTCTGTGACCGTCACCATCAGTGTTTGCAAACTGAGCTCTGTATTCTGTGACTGACCCTCTTTCACTGAGGAGCTGGACCAAAGCTTGGGGTTGGCATATCCCCATTGATTTGGAGTTGGGGAGGGGTTGAATTCAGGATCTGAACTTTGCACCTCAGGCTCACCTTGAGTGGGAAGACAAGATGGTTTTGGAAAGGCGGGGCGGGGAGGGAGAGGGTTTGAGGAAGAGAGAGCTTCATGCAGTGGATCCCCAATAGAACTCTGCCAACAAAGCTGAGAGAGGCTTCTGTATCTAGCCCCGTTCATTCTTCCTGTCAGTCCTGCTGTCGTCCCCCCCCCCCCCCCCCCCCTCACTTGCACTCCACTCTTAAAGCAAAAGCAATGCTTCCTGTAACTGGGCTGTAAAGTAACAGCAAATCCAGCAGTGCATATTTTTTTACTTCTGCTGCTTTGATGATTAACCAGCGTTTTTCTGAAGCAATTCTGCCTGCACCATTATGTACTTGGAGCGTTGCTTTTATAGAAAGCTGTTTTGGGAGCTGTGTCTGCGCATAGCTGGCGGCTATTTCCCTTTTTTCTATGCCTGCGAGTGTGCTGAGGTAACGCAGATTCCTTTTCTTCTCTCTGGCTGGAAAGACAGAACATAAAATTTCTGTTGTCAGAAAAGGACTTTCAGACTGTGCATTCCTGGGATGTTTTTTCGTGGCTGTGGGAACACACAGAGCCATTGATCTTGGTATGAAAGCGCTGGGGAAGAATTTAGCTGAGATTTAGAAAATGCCTGTAGTCTGCATCCTCTCAGAAGAGGAAAAATGAAAGCAAAAGAATCCAAGCTGACAGTCCCAATGACTCCACAAAAGGAGACGGGGTTTGAAGATGGTTGCAACGGGAGAATGCCAGTCTCCTTCGTTGTCGGAGGGGTGCATTGAAAGGCTGGGCATGATGTAGCCTGTGGAAATGTGATCGTGTTTGAACTTCCAGTGTGTTCCCATGAGCTGGCAGATCCTCAAGTGCTCATAATTAGAGCCAGATGTTCAAAGGTGCTTGGCACCCAGCAAACTCCCATTGTGACCATCTTGACCGGGTTCTTCAGAGCTGAGCACGTTGAGGTCTTTTGGAAACTGGGTCACTTCTTTTGCTCTTTCGAGGGGAGAGAAGCTCTGGTGAGAATCTGGCCCAGTTGGGGGCATTGAGCTCTTTCTGAAAAACACCTGGGCTATGGGGCCCTACCACATTCACAACCATGCGAAACATGTCACGGACTGTGGAAGCTGGCTTCTTGTGTGCTTTTACCCTGTGCTGTACCGATTTCACAGGGAAGACCAGCATTTCTCAAATTGGGGGTCGTGACCCAAAAGAGTTTCAGGGGGATCACAAAGTTATTTTAGGAGGGTCACAGTATTGCCACCTTTACTTTCTTTGCTGTCTTCAAAGCTGGGTAACTGGAGAGCGGCAGTTTGTAATGTTGTCCAGGCACCCAGCTGTGAAGGAAACACCCAGCCAGCAGCAGGGCAGAAGTAAGGGTGGCAATTCCATACCCCTGTCGCCCTTCCTCCTGTGTGGCTGCTTTCAGCAGTGGGCACCTGGAGAATGGTAGCTGCTGATCAAGGTTCCCCCTTTGCAGGCAGCTGTGCAGAAATAAGGATGGCAACACCATCACATCGCAGCCTTACTTCTGTGCTGCTGCCGGCAGTAGCTCTGCCTTCAGAGCTGGGCTTCCAACCAGCAGCCACTACGCTCCAGCTGCCCAGCTCTGAAGGCAGCATTGCCACCAGCAGCAGTGCAGAAGTAACAGTAGCAGTACTACAAATCTTCCCCACCCCATAATAACCTTGCAATGCTCTTTCAACTCCCTTTTGGGTCAGGACCCCTACGCACTGTGACATTTCAGATACTAATATCAGAAATCAGGAAATTTAGTATTTTCAAACTCCTATGACCATGAAATTGACCAAAATGGGCTGTGAATTTGATAGGGCCCTACATATAGCTCATGCTAAGTGTGGAAGGCATGTCCCTACTTACTTAGTTGGTGAAAATGAAAACCAGGAATTTGCTGGAGCCCTTTGTATTTATGGGCTTGTTGTGAGCATGGGTTACGAGTGCGTTGAAAGTAAATCCCTCCCAAATATGTTTGCACAGAGGCTAGACGTGCTTAAGCGATCATCTTGAAACCCTTTGGCTTCCTTTTTCCGGGGTTTTTTTTTTTAAAGTCTATCCCAGCAGAGAACAGAGGCACAATCATATGATTTACATGCCCAGTTGCACCCCAGGAACACTGAATAGTTGAAGATTTAATTGATGTAAATAGATAATGAAACAACCCATAGTCTGCAATACATTTGCAAGGTATTCTCACCATTCCAAATAATGAGCGAATGCATCCAAGTCTGTTCACAGAATCTGCAGAACAGATGAACAGGCTGAACTCATTGAATAAATTATCAATTTCCTATAATTAGCTTGGCTGTAACTTCAAAGCACCGGATTATGAGGGTGATAAACTGTGAGGCTTCTGTCTTCTATCTTGCACTACTGTTAAATCTTTCACTCTTCCTACTCTTTCCCCTCCCTTCCCCTTTCTCCCTTATGAACCTGGGCCATAAGGATGGATTTAAACCGTATTTCTGCTACAGATCTCAACGTAAAGGCCTTCTCAAGCACAACATCAAATCATGTAGGTGAAAGATAAGACCAGGGTTGGGGGGTGTAGGGGAGAATCGGTGTAACTAGGAGTAAGAGCACATCATTAATAAAGGAAGCATTTAGGCTGAATATTACAGTGGGGGCTATTAGAATGTGGCAGGTGTCCCAGGAGAAGTTCTTGAAGCTCCACTTGAAACTTGATTGGACAAAATAATAGGAAGAAAGTTACCAAGAGGAAAAACCTACTGCCTTTGGAGGGTGGACTAGAGGCCTAATCAGATTCTTCCATCTCTAAACTAAATGACTCAACCCTTTCCTCTTGTTCTTGTTCCTGCAGTTCAGACACCCACAGCCCTCTCTGCAGTGAGATTTTGCTCCTGACTGTTAAGTACCAGAATGGATTGCATGAATGGCAAATGCCCACAGCTCGGCGTAGGTTGGGGATCTGCACCGAATCCTTAAGTACAAGGATCTTTATCCCTGTCGGTCTCTCTCTGCTGTTCACGAAGCAGGGTTAAAAATCAGGTGGTCTAGTTTCAAAAAGCCACCGGTCGAATTCTTAGCAGCCAGAACACCAGCTCTTTGCTGTTTCAGATGCTGAACGACTGTTCTGCAGCGTCTCTCTGGTTTGTCCACGTTGCAGTCGGAGATAGGAAGGCCCCCTGCTAGCTGTCATCTGGCTAGTCTAACGAGCAGCCAAGATACAGGGGTACAGGCTTCAGTGCAGGTGCTGGCGCATCTGGACCCTTGGCCTCCTGCTCACGCCGTTAGCCTATCTGTGTGGCTGTCACAGCTTCGACAGCAGTGAGAGGCAGGTGGAGTTGTCACTTCCTCCTCCTTCTGTTTCTGGGGCTGATGAGCCGGTCTGAGATTTGTGGCACTTGCTGCAATGTTGCTCTTTGTCACAGTCTGGGGACACGTCAGCATTTTTCAGAAATGGCTTCAGATCTCATGTGCGCCTGTTTCCCAAGGCGAGGAGCACCCATAGCTCTCTTGGGTTGCAATGGGGAGAGCGTTTCACCAAAGGATGTTTGGGAGCCTTATGTGGGATAGGGATGTCAACGTGTTGAGTACATGATTAATGAATAAGCCTGGGTTTATCGGTTAATCCTATCAACTACATTCACCCCCCACAATCTCCCCTCCCCCCATGGAGCTCGGGCTCCCCACGGACAGAGGCTGCTGCCAGCCTGCGCTGCTGCCTCTTTATCAGAGGCAGCGAGGAGGGGGGAGCCAGAGATGGTGCCACGGAGAGCTGGCTTTTAAGCCATCTCCCCACAAGCACCAGATCTGTGGAGCCGCCTCCCTCCCTGACGCTGCTACCTCTGACAGAGGCAGCAGCACGGAGGGTGAGGGGAGTAGTCAGGAGCTGGTACATGCAAGCCAGCTCCCCTTCCCCCCATGCTGCTGCCTCTCTATCTGAGGTAGCAGCCCCGGGTAGGCTGCTGTGGAGCAGCCGCTGTTTGTGATGGGTCCAAGCTTGCTACGAACAGAGGCTGCCCCGTGGGATGCTGGAGCAGGCTCTATCTGTGGGGAGCTTGGGCCACCTATGGACAGAGGCTGCTCCCTCACAGACTGGCTCCTGCCTGCCAGCCCACACTGCTGCCTCTGATACAGAGTCAGCAGCGCGGGGTGGCAGGGAACTACCTGGGAGTGGGGCCGGAGTGCACTGGCTGCTGGCCTGCCCCTGTGGACCATTGAATAGTCATGTAACCGACACTATTTTGGGCGGTTACACGACTGTTCAATTAATTGCTGTCTAACATCCCTAATGTGCGGTGCGCAGGTTCCAAAGCTGTGCCACACTGAAGTCAATGAGCGTTTTGCTGTCGGCCTTGGAATTCTCCTTGCTTTTGTGTTTTCCATTCCCCTGGCCCCTTGCTGCCCCCTCTGGAGTGTTGCCAGAATTCTCCCTCCTGTTCTCCTGGCCTGTGTTGAAATCCTTCCTTAATCACGTCCCACCACGGCTGTAGCCATGGGGTTTGTAAGCCCTTGCTGTAGTAAGTCTTGAGTGAAGCTGCACTGCAACTCCTTGGTTGCTCTATGAAAGAGGTGCCCATCACCTTCCCTGCTGCTTTGGGTTTCCTTCCAATTCCCAATGCCTGCTTATTTTCAAAACCTTTGCTGCCTCGCTTTACGTGCCGCCCTCTTAACTCCCGGCCTCGCTTTACATGCCGCCGTCCTACATCCCGGCCTCGCTTTACATCCCCCCATCCCAGCCTACTCCCTGGGCTTTGCTTCTGACTAACTCTCTGCAGATGGTAGTCCCTGTTTTGAAGTGTATGGCTCCATCTCTCAGGAATGGTCATTTTGCTTAGAAGCCACTAACCCCTTTCTGCACATTGCACCTTTTAAAATATGTTTTTTCTCTTCATCATGAGTATGTGTTCCAAGAGCCATAAGTTCACTAATTACCCCTCCCCCCCACATAGCTGTGAGGCAGCTGAGCCAGTAGTTGTATCCCCATTTTGCAGATTGGGGGGTGGAAGGCTGATACCCAGGTGCGTTACTTGACTGTGCCTTACAGTGACTGCATGTCAGAGTCAAGGCTTGTCCTCAGAGGGTCGTTCCCAGTCTTGAGATGCGCTCCAGCTACCTCGCTGCATTGTGCTTCTCCCCCCTGCCTGGCAGTGTGGGAATCCTCTTGGCATGGTGCTCCCAGAGCTCTGTAGCTCAGCTGTAACGTGTTTGGCTCAGTACTAAATGAGAAGTCAGTTTCATGCCTTCCTGCCCCGCAGCCTCCTGTTTCTAATGTAGCCCGTAGCAAAACATCCCTTGTGGAGTAGGACTGGCTCTTGACAGATTCAATTTAAGACTCATGTAAGATTTTAGGATATGGGTTTGAAACTTGGTGCGGGATATTTGGACCATCGCCCGGTTATGTTAGTGTAGCCACCAAGGCCCCCTGTTCTAGGTACTGTAACGTATGCATGGGGAGAGAAGGTGCCTGACTTGAAGCACGTCCAATCTAAGTAGCCCAGGCAGACAACGGAAGTTTTATCACCCCCGTTTTACAGAGTCTGAACAGAGGCACAGAAGGATTTGCCTGAGGTTACATGGTGAAGGTAGCGCACTACATGGAGTGGTGTCAGCCGACGGTCAGGGCAGTGTGTGTGTGTGTGTGTGTGTGTGTG
>JANRFK010000867.1:7389054-7400004 GCA_030068395.1 Apalone spinifera | reverse complement strand
AAAACGGCTGTTTTTCTGACAAAACGCCGTCGTGTAGATGTACCCTGATCTGAGGAATCGGGGCTCATCGTTTGCGATTCAAGGCTCCTCTGAGGCTTGGCTTGCAGGACTGAACCCAAAGTCTAATGGCAAGAGCCCCCACTTTATATATGTAAGCTCCCATTGGGTTTTGCAGTGTCATTCATCCTTAAAAGGTGTTAATCTCGGGGGTTTCCACAGGCATTCTTTGGTGGCTATTGCCAGGCTTCCCATTTTTATCTGTTTATCATTCTTGGGGTCCTCCTTTCTCTGGGGCGCCTCTATTCTGCTAATGCATTCAGCCTGGGGCATCTCCTCCTCTCTAAATCTCTCAAGTCTTTTGGACTATCTGGACCTTCCTCTTCACTCCCACCAGACAACATGCAGAGTGTTCCAGACAAAGGAGGACTGAGTTACTAGATCAGTTTGCAATGCAGACATTGTCTTATCGCGAGAAATAGGGTGAAATAGAAGCCTACAAAACTCATAAGCAAATCATTATCCGTTATATTCTTCTAACCAATACTAAAATATACATTTGGGCTTCATCGTTCGTGTTTTAACGGGAGGTATCCAATTGGGCTAAGAAGCTAGTGCACCCAGTTAAAACTCTTTTCACATTTTCAGTCCTTGCTAGAGTAGAACATGCTGTGTCCTTCAAGTGCTACCACCTGAAAACAGGGTTATGATTATATGATGGACACGCCTTTGCAAATCTTGCCTACCATGCTACGGATGCCAAGCAGCTGCCAAGCAGTTAATTAGCAAGCAAAGATGGCCTAAAAATGTAAGAAGATCAAAATCCCTCAAGAAAACCAGTTCTGGGGCTTGGCAGCTCAGAGTTGGCCATACAACCCGCTTGCATTCCAAATGAGAGAAGGCGAAAGATGCTGGCCGGCGGCCTCCTTTTTATTTATGAGAAGGGAAATTGGAGCAGGACTCCTGGGTTCTGTTCTTGGCTGTGCCTCTGACTTGCACTATGATTCTAGCTCTGTCCCTTAACTTTATAAGTGAGCAATAGTGCAGAGATTGCTGATGGTTTTCCCCTGGGGAGAGACCTGCCTTCTCAGTGAGCAGAAAGCACAAATGCTGTTATTTGCGCTCCCTGCCCCATCTTTGGTTTGGCAGACTCCCCTGATTGTGTTTGGCAGCTTTCTTACGGGGCAGAGATTTCTGCCTCTGGCTGCCCCGTAGTTTTTCCCCTTTGTTTCTGCCCTCAGCTGCTGGTATCCTGAATCTGGTGTCCCACTGGCTCGGTAAAACGCAACTAGATGACAGCAGACAGAGGGGAGGCCCTGGTGTGAATGGGCTATTTGAAAGCTGCTGCAGGATACTGCAGGTCCCACACCTTGGGAGCTCCATGGGATCTTGTCAGACAGGAGGAGCAGGCAAACGATTAGATCTCGTGACTCTGGGATTAGTGGCAAAGGGCACAGAATGATGACGATTGATGTCTCAAACTCACCAGATGGTCCTGTAACAACATCCTCCTAGTAGGGCAAGATGACCAGATAGCAAGTGTGGAAAAACTGGGAGCAGAAGGCACCTCTGTAAGACGAAGATCCAACTATCAGGACTCCTCCTATAAAATGGAGGCATCGAGTCACCCTAGTAGAAAGCAAGCTCAGAGCATGCCACCGATGTTGACTTTCCCTGTGCTCTGGGGACATGCATCCAGAATGCTGGTCTCTTGTAGGCAGCCACTTCCCCATGCTGCAAATGGACTCCCAGACATCTCTGGTGTCGTGCCATCTAGAACAAGACTATCCCGTGTTACAGTGGAAAATAGTTTCTTTTAAAAAATGAAATGGGTAGAAATCGTCATGCTTCTAGGGAACAAGCCAACCTGTAACTGTTGGTGGTCAGGAGGAAACTTTCTGTGAGGGCAATTTAATTGCCTGCTGAAGGGTTTTCTGCATCCTCTAAAAAGCTTCAGTGGATGGATACTGGATTAAAAGAACCACTGGTCTGGCTGTTCTGATGTTCCTGATTGTGCTGATAAGTAAGAGCTGAGACAATCAAATTTGAAACTGCATGAAGTATTGTTCTAGCTATGCTGGTCCCAGGAGGTTAGAGACATGAGATGAGGTCATGTGTTTTTTATGGAGTCAACTTCAGTTGGAGAGACAAGCTTTGAGCTAACACAGAGCTTTTCTTTAGGTCTCAAGAACTACTCTGTCTCAGCTCAGAAGCTTGTTTCTTTCCCCAACAGGCATTGATCTGAATAAAGGATGTTGCCTCCCGCATGCTGTGTTTCTAAATCTGAAACGGCAAAGATTGGATTTAGTTTGGCAATTGTGAACCTGTGTGTGTCTCCTGCTGAATATTTTACAGAGCCCCAAAGTCTGCGAGGGGCTTTATAGAAATCTTAGAAAGGCACAGTCCCTGTTGGGACGTTTGCATCTCAGATTATAGATGACAGTTGGGGGGCAGGGGTAGGATGAGGAAGGGTCATCTTTTCATCATGTGATCAGCGTGAGAATTCACTTGGTGCTTGCATTGGTTCAGAGAATTATTTAATATACAATTATTTAAAATACACGTGATGTCATGTGTTCCCTCAGTACAGGCATGGTGGAAAATGAGGAACCGTTTTATGGAGCCATTCACCCAGTGCTAACAAATAATAATAGCCCTGACTGTGAGATAGCTCTGTGAGCCCTGTTCAGGAGTCTGCTTCCTTTCTAACTCTCCTCATTATTTACTGCATTTAGATTATGGTAATTAGATTGTGTGACTGAAATGATGTAATTACTGTAGTTCTGCTGCTGCCGTTTTATTTAGCAGGGATCTGAAATTGCAGCTAAATAAAATTCTGCCAAGCTCCCCTCTCTCTTAGTGGGCAGTGTGTCCATTACAGCAAAGGTTCTAATGATCGTTTCGTCTTTCATAGACAAATCAGTTGTTCAGAGTATTTGCTGTTGGTTGGAGTTGGTGTGTGCTGGTGCAGTGGAAGACGTGATTTGTTTCCAGCTCCTTGGGGGATGTGACCTTAGGCAAGTCTTGATGCCCTTCTGTGCCTCGGTTTCCCCACCTGTAAAAAAGATGTCGGGAGGCTTAATGTAAAGTGCATTTTGGTCCATAGTTGAGAGGCCTTGCAGAAATGCACTGAATTGCACTGCTGAAACTTGCTAGGGATGGACTTGGATGGACTGTAGTAAAACTGCTGTGAATCCAGGCACTTCAGTAAAGGCTAAGCCAGTGTCTAAGGCCCAAGATGCAGCTGAGCACTTAAAACAATGCTTAGGTGCTTAGCTGAATCCAAGTCTGAAACAGGAATATCAATTGCACTTTTAATTTGCACTTCATTACAAATCCCTGCCAAGATTATATAAATAGAGGCCACGTGTCACTGAAAAGACCCTTGATTATTGAAACTGAAAGACTTTGTAGCTCAGTTTGTTATTCCAGATTTATACTGCTCATTGGCTTTCTTGCACATGTGGACCATTAAACTAGAATGGTTAGTTTTATTTTCTGTTTATAGTCCGTTTCACTTTAAGGTTCTCATCCGTAAATTCAGTGTTGATAGCTGTGTTTTCCTGCTAGTAAATGTTTGAAGGTAATTTAAAAAAATAACACACACACACCCTTTGTATTTAATAAAAAGGCTGAAAATCTTGTTTTTCAGAGGTTTTCTTTTTGTAAGAGAAAATATAGTTCTGGAACATAGCCTACTTGTCAGTATTCCTTTAATGTGCTAGCTACAGACATGGCCTTGAAGTAATTTAAGGCATTTATAAAAAACCTTTTAAAGAGAAAACTTCTGAGGATGAGCAAATTTCAGGGCGGGGTTGAAAACCAAAATGGAAAGCGGCCCAGGAACTGAAGTGCATTCACAGCATCAAGGAAATGGGTGGTGATTGTGTTAGACACTTACTCGATTCCTCCGTTGGCCCTTTCAGGTTCTGCAGAATATTAGGTTCTAGACGTCTAAAGAGGTAACATGACTGTTGATGACTGTCAGCTCTCAGAACCATTTTCCTGCTGCTGGGTGTCTTAGCAGAAACATGACCTTCCGCAGGGAGTGAGTTTAGCTCGAGCAGAACTCGAGTCCAGCACCGTGGTGGTTTTTATTTTTATTGCTCAGTTCCACCACCGGCAACGCGGAGAGCATCTCGTTCAGGGGCTTTTTTGTTCTGAGGACTTTCCAGAGGTTGGCACCTAAACTGTCATGCCCATTACTTTCTGAAAGAGCTCGAGGAAATGGCAGAGGCTGAGCGCTAGGCAAGGGTGAACCTGAACAAAGTTTGCAGGTTGCTTCATTTAAGCACACACACATCTGACTGCTTGTTAGAACGATCTGAACCTCCTCCATTGGTGGACATGGCACAGGGTGAAAGCAAAGCACTTGTGAGTTTTAATCCTGCCCTGACAATGATTCACTGTGTAATCCTGGGCAAGTCACAGTATCTGTGGATTAAATTCTGCCCTCAGGTAAGTGGGCACAGCTCTGGTGACTTCCAAAGGAGCTTTACCCCTTTATGCCAGCTGTGAGTTTTGTGCCTTGTTATTCCCCTATTGTGATAATATAGGTGATAATCATTCTCTCTTTCCCAGGAATGATAAGTAGGGCTGTTAAACAATTTAAAAATTGTGGTTCATTGCATGATTAAAATTAATTGTGATTCATTGCATGAATTAAAAATCATAATTAATCATGCAATTAATTGCTCTGTTTAAACAGTAATAGAATATCATGTATTTCAATTTTTTGGATGTTTTCTACATTCTCAAATATATTGATTTCAATTACAGCACTGAATCTGAAGAGTACCATGCTCACTCTATTTTTAATTACAAATATTTTACTGTAAATATAAAAAAGTGTTTTTGCAGTTTACCTAATATAATACTGTAGCGCAGTCACTTTATCATAAAAAATGAACTTACAAATGTAGGATTATGTAAAATAAACCTCTTCATTCAAAAACAAAACATTGTAAAAAATAAGCAGGCAGCATTATCTCTCATAAATGTAAACAAACTTGTTTGTCTTTGTGATTTGGTGAACAAGTAGCACTGAGTGGACTTGTAGGCTCTAAAGTTGTGTATTGTTTTGGTTTTGAATGCAGTTATGTAACAGAAAACAAAATCTACATTTGTAAATTACACTTTCCCGATAAAAAGATTTCGCTACAAGACTTGTATGACAGAAACTGAAAATTACCTTTTCTTAATATTTATATTTAATACTTTATATTATTTTATTGTAAATACTTAATATAAGTGAGCGCTGCACCCTGTGTTGCAATAGAAATCAATATATTTCAAAAAACAGAAAAAAAATCTACAAATAGTTAATAAATTTCAATTGGCATTCTATGTTTAACAGTGTGATTAAATTGTAATTTAATTGCAATTCATTTTTTTGATTGTTGGTTTTTTTTTTTTCCGTTAATCACGTGAGCCGACCACGATTAATCCACAGCCCAAGTGCTAAGACTTCATTCATTCACATTTCTCTAACGGCAGGCTGTGGGCAGCACTGGATACTGTCATGTTATTTGTTGCTGTATAGTTTGCAAAATTGGAAATTTCCTGGTACCAGGTTTTCATGAGCTACTTTTGTTATTTCCCATTCTCGCGTGGGTGGGCAGTGCTGTAAAGTTTTGTGCTAGTTCCATGTTTCCAGTTCCAACCCCACTGAAACCAGTGAGCAGAGAGGCTCCTTAGAGACGGTAAAGGGTGGCTTTCTTTAGCATTAACCTGTTTTGACAGCCAGAATCCTAAGTGCCGGATGCTGAGCAACTGCCCTAGAATGCTTGGGGCTTTGGTGGTGCCTGTCCTCTAGGAAGCTTCCCTTGGAGTTTTGGCTGGAGGTTCAGGTGGGTTTTGGTTTCATTTGAAGCACTTTGGCCCATCGCTAACACATGGTTGCACCCAGCACCTGGGTCGGTGGCGGACTGTGTGTACCGAAAAGCATAGGCGGCGAGTTATGTGGGCCTGTGATTCCTAGCCCGGAGCCAGGCTTTGCCAAAACTCATTATCAACTGCTGCCCTTGGCATCCCCCGGTCCCTCTGCCATCCCATGTGTTCCCCATGCCTCTCCCCGCTGCCAGTCCCTGGGCGATTTTAAAACGTCCCAGGGTCCCTGACGCCACTACTGGCAGCACAGCAGGATTAGAGCAGCTTTCTTCTATACCTCTTTATGCACCCCAGGCCCTCCAGAGTCTGCAGCCTCTCCCCCACCCCCATCCTGCCCCCAAATTCCCTCCCTGAGCATGCACCCAGGGCCCCCATCCCCTACTCCAGCCCAGAGCCTGCACCCAGCACCCAAAGTCCCTCTCAGAGTCTTAGGCAGGTGGGAGGGGGAAAGAACTTGATTGGGGGAGGGCTGTGGGCTCTGGGCATTCTGGGCACCACAGGGTGCCCTTGTAGCAAAGAAGGCTAACGGCATATTGAGGTGCCTTAGGAGGAGCATTGCCAGCAGATCTAGAGAAGTGATTATTCCCCTTTATTTGGCTCTGGTGAGGCCACATCTGGAGTATTGCATCCAGTTCTGGGCCCCCCACTACAGAACAGATGTGGATGCATTGGAGAGGGTCCAGCGGAGGGCGACAAAAATGATTAGGGGGCTGGAGCACATGACTTATGAGGAGAAGCTGAGGGATTTGGGCTTGTTTAGTCTGCAGAAGAGAAGAGCGAGGGGGGATTTGATAGCAGCCTTCAACTTCTTGAAGGGGGGCTCGGAAGAGGATGGAGAGAGGCTGTTCTCATTGGTGACCGATGGTAGAACAAGGAGCAATGGTCTCAAGTTACAGTGGGGGAGGTCTAGGTTGGATATTAGGAAAAACTATTTCCCTAGGAGGGTGGTGAAGCACTGGGATGGATTCCCTAGGGAGGTGATGGAATCTCCATCCATAGAGGTTTTTAAGTCTCGGTTTGACAAAGCCCTGGCTGGGATGACTTAGTTGGGGTTGGTCCTGCCTTGGGCAGGGGGCTGGACTTGATGACCTCCGGAGGTCTCTTCCAGACCTGGGATTCTATGATTCTAACAAAATTTCTGCAACCCTACTGCTGAAAAGCTCAGTCCGAGATCTCAATGTTGCTGAGCAGCCAAGAGGGTTTGAAAGCCCCATGGGCTAAAAGGGAGGGTGCTTGACTCAGTGTTTCTTAGGGCTCGCCTACAGGATGTGTGAGTCTGAACCGACGGGGTGTAAGCCCAGGTGCACGCTAATGCACAAAGTCATGCAGTGTCCTCATGATCCCTGCTATGCACTGCAAAGTCCGTAGTGCACCTTGGTGTAATTCCATTTCAAAGAGCTCTACGTTAACATGCCCCAGGGAATGGTGAGGATGCACCAACAGGGTACCACGGACACATAGTGCTCACTAGCATATACCCCTCTTTTTTTGTGGATTAATGCACCATGAGGGCAAGCCTTGATTTTCCAAACTCCCTCATTATTTTTCTAGGCCTCTCCTTAACCTCCCTCATTAACCTGCTCTTTAATCAGATCCAAATGCAACTTGTTTTTCCTTCTTTGCACCCAGATTGCAAGCAGGGTTGGTGACAGGGATTGTCTGATTTGAACCTTCCATACCTCGTGGCTAGCTTTCCTTCGCACTGGTTACCTCGGTTCTTGCGTGACCTCTGTCTCACGCACCTTGGGGCCTGCTACACACATTGCTTCTGCCTTGGTCCAGGCCTGGTGCCCTAGAGGAAGGGTTTTGGGGGGAAGACTTGACATGAACTTTGTCTCATGCCCTGCTTCTCTCCTGCTCCTCACCTGGTAGGGAAGTAGGACAGGAAGTCACCCAGAAGGAAATTCCTTATTGTGGATTTCATCTTGATCAGGGCTGGTGAATTTGTCCCAGTGAAGTCTGTGTATTTACAGCTGTTAGTGCGAGGGCTGAGCTAGGCTTTTTGACTCATTGTTTTCTTACACTGAGATGGCTACAGTCGGTCCCCTTACCTCTGGGGCTTAGCTGCCTCTCTTACGAGCCAGGTGCAAAGGAAGCCATTGGCCATGCACAACAGCAGCCAGTTTTATGGGTCCGGCAAAAGCCGGAAGCCAAAAGTCCTTGTGGAGCACCATCTACTAGCGCAGTAGCTGTTAACGCTGCATATACGGAGCGCTACCCTGTCATCGCCAGGGAAACCTGTTCCCCAGCTTTCATAGGAGCGATTTCCTCCCTGAGATGGAAAACATGCTACCTGGTGCCTTGCGGGGTATCTGCCAGGATTCCTTCTGCCTTGTTGATGTACATAGTGCTACTTGGGCGGGAACTGCCTACCCTAATAGCCTTCCAATAGTGCTCTGAGGCTGGTGGCAAGTCCTGTTATTTCTGACTTGCCTCCTATGAATGGGGAATCTGACACGGGGGGGTTCTTAATATGTATGACCAAAGGAGCAGACCACTTCCATGTCCCTCCTCCTCCCAGAGCAAAGCGTGGGTGGGGCCTTGGCAGATGGGGCACTATCCAGCACACGGTGCTCCCCGTGCTGCCCTCCGAGCACGTGGTGCGCCCTGCTCCAGCAGTGATTTAAAGGGCCGGGAGCGCCGACCGCTGCTGCTTTAGCCATGAACTACCAAGCGCAGGAGAAGTTGCCCCCTTTGCCTCGCCCTGCATATGCGGAGGCAGATACTGGGCTGGAGTAGGATTGTCAAATAACGCCCCTCTTCAGCCGCAGAGGAGGGCCAGTGCTCCAGGCGTGTAAATAACCCCCGTCCCTCCAGGCCGGATCTGTGTCCTGTAAAAACTAGCGTTGCCAGATGGTTTCAACACCAATACCGGACACGCTGCATCACAATCTGCATTACATCTTATTTAGAAAATACTGGACATTTCTATTTTCTCATTTCTATTTTCTCAATTTGTTTCCCGAAGAGAGAGCTCAAATACTGGACTGTCCAGTTCAAAACGGGACACCTGGCAACCCTAGTAAAAACACGTCACCTGAATGGTGGCTCTGGATCTTCTGGTGTTACTAGGGCGGCTGTCCTAGTCATCTGCTTCACGTCTCACCGAGTCCTCTTTTCCTTCCATTTGCAGGCTCCCCTTTGCACAAGCAGGGTCCGGCCTCCACAGCCAGCACCGAGAAGGCAGGATCGAAGGTCACGGAGGTGGGCGATGACTTCCTGGGAGACTTTGTGGTGGGCGAACGTGTCTGGGTGAACGGCGTGAAGCCAGGTGTGATCCAGTATCTGGGGGAGACGCAGTTCGCCCCCGGCCAGTGGGCAGGGGTTGTTCTGGATGACCCGGTGGGTAAAAATGACGGCTCCGTGGGCGGCGTGCGTTACTTTGAGTGCCAGCCGCTGCAAGGGATTTTTACACGGCCTTCCAAACTGACCCGCCAGCCCGTGGCGGAGGGCTCGGGCAGCGATGCCCATTCGGTGGAGTCCCTGACAACCCAGAATTTGTCATTGCACTCGGGGACGTCTACGCCGCCGCTCTCCACTCGCGTCATCCCCCTGCGGGAGAGCGTCCTGAACAGCACCATGAAAACCGGGAACGAATCCGGATCGAACTTGTCAGACAGCGGGTCGGTGAAAAAAGGCGACAAAGATTTACGGCTTGGAGATCGTGTCTTGGTGAGTCCAATACCTGTTCCGTGTGCCTTCTGGAACAGGCAGGCCCCGCTGGGAAGCGCTTGCAATCCAGCTAGAAAGGGGGGAAGGTAAGGAGGCAGCAGATGGGTCGTGAGAAATGGCCAACAGGCATCACCAATGCTGGACAACAAGGTCACGTGATCTTGAAGGCGTTAGGGGATTTTTAGAGACATTTTTACAGTCCTGGATCATTCTCCCATGAATGAATAGGGCGCACAGGTTGGGGGAAGGTGGGGAGCTGTGGGAGAGAACAGGCTGCTGGCAGGAGTCTGAGGGCGGGCGAGAGGAAAGCTGAGTGGTGCGAAGCGGTAAGAGAAGGAACCGAGGTGAGGAATTGGAGAGCAAGACGTTGCGGGGCCGTGAAATACAGAGATTTACTCCTTTCCTAATCCAGCAGTTTATGCTAGGCAGGTCCTTGGTAGGGACGTAATAGTGTACTCGATTAACTGATCAGCAAAAGTTTATAGGTTAATGCTACAGGCTACACGCATTTCCCTCTCCCCCCCGCCAGTACATTTTTTAGCAGGCTGGCCATCAGCCTGGCTCAGTCCTGGCTCACGCCGGGTCCAGGATCTACCCCCGCTGCAGCCCTGCATTTAAAGTATATTAAAAGCTAGATGGACAGGCAGCCCAGCTCAGTTCTGTATCAGAGGCAGCAGCACAGGGCGACAGGCAGCCGGTCCGTGCAAGGAGCTGGTTTTTAAATTGGCTCCCCTTGTGGACAAGCTCCTACCTGGGACCCCGTACCGCTGCCTCTGATCTGGAGGCAGCAGCACGCAGTGGCCGGGGGCTCCTCGGAAGAGGGACCAGACTGCACTGGCTGCCGGCCCCGCCCCCAGAGGCTATAGAATAGTCGATTAACCGATAAGAATTCATGAGGTTCATCGACTATTCAATTAACTGATATTTAACATCCCTAGTCCTTGGTGCCTTTGCAGAATCTGTCCCCCAGCTGTCTTGTCACACATGGTCAAAGCTCTCACCCAGCGTTTGCAGGGAAAGTCTCCATGCTGCCGCTGTGCTTTCATGCCTCAGTGCCCTGGTGCCGAGCTGGAGAGACCTGGTACCTTTTCTTCACAGCCCCTATGGCGTTTGCTGGAGCTGGGGGGTGGGCTCAGCACGTCCACAGGTGAGGCACAAAGCATTTCCATGTGGGTACCCAAAACGAGCGGCTGCTTTTGAAAAGGTTGCTCATCATTTTTTGGGTCCATTCTTGTTTGCGCTACCCCCGTTCTACAGGGGGTTATAACAGCCTCACCTGAGCATCTTCCTGCACTGCATTAAACAATGTGACCTAATATCTGTTACGTGAGGTTCTTCCTCCTTCTACTCCCTCTGGCAGGGGTGGGGAACCTAAGGCCCAGGGGCAGGATG
>JANRFK010000867.1:7368529-7387263 GCA_030068395.1 Apalone spinifera | reverse complement strand
GACAGGAAACAAAGGGTAGGAATAAATGGTAAATTTTCAGAATGAGAGGGGTAATTAGTGGAGTCCCCCAAGGGTCAGTCCTAGGACCAATCCTATTCAACTGATTCATAAATGATCTAGAGAAAGGGGCAAGCAGTGAGGTAGTAAAGTTTGCGGATGATACTAAACTGTTCAAGATAGTCAAGACATGCTCCAAACACTTCGGTTAGTTTATAAGGTGCCACAGGACCCCTCGACGCTTTTGAAGAATGACATTGATGGTCTAAGGCCAGCACATAGAACTCTTCTCTTGTCATTACTGGTGAGCAGTTACCACTTGCTTTTGCTAGGCCAGAGTGTCCCAGAGAATGGCATCTGGCGCACATAGCATATGTCTGCATGGCTGGCTCATGCCAGCTGACTTGGGCTAAGGGGCTGTTTAATAGAGGTGTAAATGTTTGCGCTCAGCCTGAAGCCTAGGCTCTGGGACCCTCCCCGCCGCACAAGGGGCCTTGAATCGGGCTCCAACATGATGCTGACTCTACCTCTTTTTCCAGCTGTGAGAAACAGAACAAGCAGGAGTGGGCAGATGGAGTGAGGAGCCAGAGCAGACAGTGGGATTAACTTGGGCTCCTTTAAAACGGTTAAGAATTAAGGCTGTCAATTAGTTGCCGTTAAGTGAGGCGATGAACTCAAAAATTGTGATTAATCGCCGTTTCAATCGCACTGTTATCCAGTAGAATACCAATTGAAATGTACTTTTCTACTCTTTCAAATGCCTTGATTTCAGTGACAACACAGAATATGTAGTGCACAGTGCTCAGGTTATATTGTTCGGTTACACATATTTGCACTGTAAAAATGATTCCGTTCACCTCATGTCAAGGAAGTGCAATTTACAAGGGTAGATTTTTGCATTACATTATCTGCATTCCAAAAGGCAACCAGGTAAAACTTAAAAGCCTACAAGTCTTGGTTCTACTTCTTCCTACTTCTTGTTCAACCAAGTGCTAAGTCAAATTTGTTTATGTTTATGGGCAGCAGGGCTAACAGCCTCTGCGGGTACTTGGGCAAGGTGGAAGGGGGGCCTGGCTCCACATCCCCAGAAGGTGCAGGGCCGAAGGCAGACAGGGCAGGGCTGGGGGCAGTCTGCTGTTAGCACCATCCATACCATGGCGCTGCCTCCTCCCCCAACCCTCAAAACCATGTTGTATGGCACTTCTATGGAAGTTCAAAGGCCACCACCGCTGCCCAAGTAGCAGCTGTGGCAGCCTGAAACTTCAGGCCCCTTTGAAATCCTAGGCCCCTGTGCGTCTCTGGGCTTGTTTACGGGAGGTAGTGCAGCCCACTTCTTATTTACAATGGCAGCAGAAAGTGAGAACAGGCGTTCGTGTGGGACTTTTGTAGCCAGCTGAAAATTAGGGCAGTCAGTTCATCGTAATTAACTCATGCAATGAACTCAAAAAAAGTAATCACAATTAAAAAATTAATCAAGTTTAATAGCAGTTTAGTAGCACTGTTGAACAATAGCATGCCAGTTGAAATGTATTAAATATTTTGGATGTTTTTCTGCATTGTAATTGAAATCAAAGTATATATTATTTTTATTACATATATTTGCAGTGTAAAAATGATAAAATGGTATTTCTCAGTTAACCCTATACAAATACTGTGCTGCAATCTCTTTGTTCTGAAAGTGCAGCTTACAAATGTAGAATTTCTTTTGTTACATAAGAGCACTCGAAAACAGAACAGCGTAAAATTTCAGCCCCTACAAGTCCACTGAGTCCTACTTCTTGTTCAGCTGATTGCTAAGATAAACTAGTTTGTTTACATTTACAGGAGGGTAGTTCTGCCCACTTTTTATTTACTGTGTCACCAGAAAGTGAGAACAAGCATTCACTTGTTTTAAGAACACTTTTGCTACAGATTTGACAAAACAGAAGGTACCAATGTGGGATTTCTAAAGATAGCTACAGCACTCTATTCAAGGCTTAAGAATTTGAAGTGCATTACAAAATCTGAGAGGGATGAGGTGTGGGAGCATGCTATCACATGCTCAAAAGAGCAACACTCAGATGCAGAAACAACAGACTCCAAACCACCAAAAAGGGAAAACCAGCCTTCTGTTGGAGGTATCTGACTCACATTTTCAGCATCTATTGGTCCGAATTGCTTTGGGTTGTTATTGAGGAGAGCCCATCATCAGTATATCTTCTAAAATGGTGGTTTAAGTATGAAGGGACATATGAATCTTTAGCCCATCGGGCTTGTAAATAACTTGTCATGCCAGCTACAAAGGAGCCATGTGAACACCTGTTCTCACTTTCAAGGAACACTGTGAACAAGAAGTGGGCAGCATTATCTCCTGCAAATGTGAACCAATTTATTTTTCTGAGTGATTGGCTGAACAAGAAATAGGACAGAGTGGACTTGTAGGCTGTAAAGTTTTCCATTGTTTTATTTTTGACTGCAATTATTTTTTGCACATAATTCTACATTTGTAAGTTCAACTTTCATGATAAATAGTTTGCACTACTGAACTTGTATTAGGTGAATTAGAATACTATTTCTTTTGGTTTTTTACAGTGCAAATATTTGTAATCTAAATAAATATAAAGAGAGTACTATACACTTTGTATTCTGTGTTGTAATTGAAATCAATATTAGGGATATAAGTGAGTAGTCAACTACCCAATAAACCTAAGCTGACTACTTGACTACTTGCTTCCCCCCGCCCTTGCTGCCTCTGTATCAGAGGCAGCAGTTGGGGGTAGGGGAGGGGGGGACTGGAGCCAGTGCTGGGTAAGGAACCAGTTTAAAAGCCAGTTCCCAGTCACCACCCCCACCCCCAGCACCATCTCATTGGTGCTGCCTGCCCCTGCCATGTGCTGCTTCTATCAGAGGCAGCGGGGGAGGGAAGCAGGGGATAGGGGAGGCTGCCGTAAAGCAGCCTCTGCCCATGGTGGGCCCAGCCCCTCTCTGCAGAGGGTCCTAGCAGGGAACTGGGCCTTCCCAGGGATAGGGGCTGCTGCTGCAAAGTGCCCCTATCCATGGCTGGCCCCTATCCATGGCTGACCCCTATCCATGGCCAGCCCCAGCCACCATGAACAAAGGCTGCTCTGGCAGCCTGTTCGCGGCAGGCTAGACTGGGCACGGGCAGAGGCTGCTCCAGCAGTAGCCCCTGTTCGTGGCCAGCCCAGGCCACCATGTGCAAAGGCTGCCACCGGTGTTAAGATGCTAATTGTATCGACTACACAATTAGTCGATAAGTGAAGGCGCTTTGCCTGCTGCCTCTTAACATCCTAAGCAATGTATTTGAAAATGTAGAACACTTCTAAATATTTAAATAAATGTTATTCTGTTATTAACAGTGCAATTAATTACAATTAATTTTTAATCACATGATTGATCACAATTTTAAAAATATCTCGTTGGCCCTATTAGCATACATGAAATACGTGTATACCATTAGTGCAGCCGCTACGGGGAAAGGATGTGAGTGCAAATGGGAGAGGAGACCTATTAAGATGCAGTTGCAGTCTGGAAAAGTTTGGGGACCCTTGAGTTTGATGGCCAGGTACAAGGAAAGGAGAGTGTTATCATCACGGCAGTGGACTGGTAGTCAGGAGAATTGCTTCTAGGCCTGGTTCTACCACAAAGAGCTGTGGTGACCTTGGGGGAAGTCACATTAGCTCACACTTTAAAAAATAGCAGCTGATTCTTGGGTGTCCAACCCAAGATGCCTTGGGCTTGACCTCTTGTAGGTGCCAACCATTCTCATCGCCCATTGGCTTCATGTAGAGCTGAGGATGCTCAGGATTCTTGTCCACAAGTTCTCAAGTTGGGCGTTAGAAAGAGCAAACCTCTATCTGACGGGCAAAGCGAACAGCATAATGTTAGGAGAACATCTCAAGGTCGCCTGCATAGTGCAGAGAAGTCCTGACTCACCACTGTCCAATGTTTGGCTGCAGTGGAGTTACACAAATGTAAAACCAGGGTCATGTAATGAAGAGCTGGGACCTGCGATGTGGTAATTACAAGTTTCATGACAAGTTTTTAAGAGAAAAGAGCTAAAAGAGCTGGGTGTCTTCATTTGGAGGAAAATTCATTTGGAACAAAAGGTGTTTTACTTTGCTGACGTGAGGGTGTTCCCTCCTTCCCCGCCCCCCGGAAAGGCTGTTTTCCCAGTCATGGAGCAAGTGACTTTTCCCTGTGTCTGTCTATTAAAAGCACTCTCTAGAAGTCTTGTTACCATTAATCTTGCTCCCGAACCTTGATCAAGATCATGGTCTTTATTTAACACTGAAATGTGGAACCATAATGACATGATGATTCTTCAGAGCTGGATTTGTACAATGAAGCACCTAATGGTAGAGATGGAAGCGATTAGTTGACTAAACGATAAGCCTAGGCTTATTGGTTACTCGGCTACTCGCATCTCCCCCCCCCCCCCCCCCCCCCCCCCCCCCTTGCTGCCTCTGATACAGCGGCAGCAAAGGGGAGGGGGAGCTGGTGCTGGGGGTAGCCGGGGTAAAGGCCAGCTCCGCAGTGCTGCCTCCTCCCCTCTTCTCTCCCCCCCTCCCCCCTTGTGCTGCTGCCTCTATCAGAAGGCAGGCCGCCCGGCACTTACTACATTTAAAATGCAGAGCCGCAGCGGGGATCGTTCTGGACCTGGTGTCAGCCGGTTCTGGACCTGGTGTCAGCTGGGACTGAGAGCCTTATCGCCTAATTGTGTGATCAATAAAAATTTTATCAACTACGCAATTAGCGAATTGCCTGCCTCTTACCATCCTTGCCAAACGGAAGACTCCTTTTCTGCCGCAAATCAGCTGATATTGGGCAGCTAATCTAATCTATTATCGTGCAGGCATCCCCTTGTTTCCTGTTCTGTAGGTTCAAAAAATCTATGCTTTGGCTAGAACTCACTCTGTAGATCCGTAGGGTCCAACATGCTAGGCCCTCTCCACGTGTGGCTGTTTGGCCAGCCGAGGGTGGCTAGTTCACGTGAACTGGTTGGACACCATTTTTTGTTTTCACTTGTATGGTCGCCAACTGACTTTTCGGTGGATCAGTGACCCCCACCCAAAAAAGGTTCCCCACCTTCCCTTCCATAAATTAAAAAATCATTGAAACCATTTGTGTTGGACATAATATTTTATTTTATTTAAAATGAAGTTTGATAAAAACTAACATGAGACAGTTAAAACGCTGAATCTGTTTAGTAATTTAAATTAAACCATTTCTCCCCAGCTGCAGCACTAGCAAAATGGCTCCAGCGTCATCATATAATTAACGGTGACTTTCCATTAGCGACCGGTAGTCCGCGGAAAGGTTTGCATTGACCCAGGTAGTCCATGGGGTGCGCGGCGGAGAGAGCCCTTTGCCCCCCTCCCAGGAGAGCGGCACAGCTCTGGGCAGGAGGGTTAAATCTTGCTTGGCATGCCACTTTGGAAAGGTTGCTGACCCCTGATCTAGATCATCCCTAACCTGCTCTTGAATTTCCTGGTGGAGTGCATCTCCTTGTTTAGAGTTGCCAGATGGTTTCAACAAAAATACCGGACACACTTGACATGACATCACAATCTATATGACACCTTATTGAGAAAATACCGGACATTTATATTTTCTCTATTTGTTTCCTGTTCAAAACCAGACACCTGGCAGCCGTATCCTTATTCCCTTTTGTAACTACTTCCCTCCCCTCGAATGCTCCATGGGTAGTTTGCCTCTTTCAAGCCATGCTCCTGCTCCATATTTCCAGGAGAGATGGTAGAGGAGGCTCTCAGTGAGTGACCTAGTGAGGTTGGTCAGCCAGGGGGACTTTCAGAGAGGACGGAGCTGACAGATGCATCGCTGCCAGAGTTGACTGCACAGTACCTGTGCCATTCTGTGGCACCTACAATAGCATAATAAGCGTGTGAACGATAACAAGTTGGACTCAGAGCTTTTAACTCTAGAGTGATCAGATTAACGCCATCAATTGTTATCTGGCAAGTGATCTTCTGTGCCCGATTACTGTGGGAACAATAGGCATTTACCCCTGAGTGAGAGAGACTTACCATTGACTGGTCTGTCTCCTGTGGACAAGGCCCATGTTGCTGCAGAACTTGTGGTCTGAAGCCTGTATGTTGTGCAGCCCCAAAACAAAGCATCTCTTAGCCTTGGCTGGGTTATGAAGGTCCCTGGATCACTAGGCAGCGGCCTTGGATATTGAGTGTTGTATGTGGGGGAGTTATGGTGTTATGGTAATTGACAAAATACCAGACATGGGAGGCAGGTACACCTCACCCCTTAGGTCTGTTAGTCTAGTTGTCCTTCTGTGATCCCAAGTGTGCATTGTTGCAGTCATCACACAAACAAGTATTAGCTATCACTGTAATGGAAAGAAAAAACACAAACCAACCCTCCTCCCCTCATGTCACATCAACGCTTTGGAGGCCATCTGAGTGCATGCATGTCCTCATAAGCATTCACTTAGCCCGCGTGCTGGCAAATACCAGTGTTCTGCTTGAAATATGTATCATTAAAGAGGCGTTGTAAGTGGCTTTCTGAATGGAGGTCTGTTATTAGCATGGACAGCCTTTGTAACAGAGACAGCCTTCTATAGAGAAGCCGTAATGTTAGGGTTTCCTCTTGCATTGGACCCTAAAAGAATTATTTTCTCATTGCTGCTCAAGAGTTGTGTGCAGGTGCCTCTTGCATTGGCTGCATTAATGGAACTTGTATTTGAGTGCAAATCCAGATTAAAAGTAGACTCCCGGCTCTGAAGTTTTGGTAGAACCTTTATAGCTTAATTGGGGAAAATTAACTTTTTCTGTCCTGTATTTCTGCACCGGAGCATCCCTTTGACACTCACTCCTCTACTGATTTTCATGGGGCGCTCTAGTGAGTACCCGACTTTCATATGCCACCTGACTTAGTATAAATAACATGTTTTGTTTTGGTAGGAATTTTTTCCTTTTCTAAAAAAGCCATAATTAATGGGGGAGAGGAGGGTTGTTTTATATTTTAAATTTGCAGCAAGCTGTATGGAACACTTACTCTATGAGCACAGTTCCTATCCTGGGTTGGGTAGTAGTGTCAGCTTTGTCTGTACTGCTTTAGAGTAACCCTGACTAAAGCTAGCAGGGAAAACAGGGCATTGCACCGGATTGGCAATGCTGCTATGCATCCTTTCAATTCTAGGTTGTGAGTTCAAATCCCATTCAACTCAGGTAGCCCTGCCCATTCAGGACTCTGTGTGGACATAATATTTCCGGTTACAAATTACACTAATTTAGTGTCTGAGGCGTGAAATGTCCCCTCCTTTTAGAAGCTTCAGAGGGGTAGCCGAGTTGTCTGTAACAGGAAAAACTTCAACAACAACAAATGGTCTAGTAGCTCTTAAAAGACTAACACAACGTGTAGATGGTATCATGAGTTTTTGTGGGCACACCCCACTTCTTAGGACAGACCTGTTGAAATAGGGGTCAGTATGGGGTAGCAAAGCTACTTCACAATTCAACAGATTCGTTCCCCAGTGTGATTAATTCAGCACATTTCATCAGCTCTGTGGAGCTGCATTCCTTGAGCGAGTCCCGTGGTGCAGTGGTGGACAGGTGTTAGAGCGGAATAAAAACGTGCTTTAGAGACAGGAAGTGCAGCTCAGGAGAGGATTGACCAATGTCTGCTTTCATAAGGAGGGAAATTGCAAATATGGTTTCCTTAGGTTTCATGCTTCTAGTCCCCTTGGCAACAGCGCGTAGAACAGCAGCCTGCCTCTGTCCTCCAGTCTTTAGTCTGTTGAGAGTGGCCAAAGTGGCTGGCTCGCACTTAGCTCTTTGCCGCCTAGATTGGGGAGCACTTTATAAACGCGGACGTGTAAGAGGAAATTGAGACTCCCTGAAGTTTTCCTGTGAAAACAGGACAAGCCAATAGCACAGTTGGGGAAAAAACCCAGGAGTCCAGTGTACTTCTGTCTTGCCTTGTCACCAGGTCTCTCTTGCTGCCTCCGTACAATTGCTGCTGCTTTGGTTTTTCCCATCAGTCCAAGGTGATGACGCGGCGAGGTCGTTTGAGTGCTTGAAATGGAAATGAATCCCTAAGTTTTGATTGAACCGTTCAGCCCATAGACTGATGCAACCTGCCAGGCAGCTTTTTAAAAAACACTTATTTTAGCAGCATGAGCAGATTATCAGGGTTGAATAAATCTGCATGTCTGAGTCTGATGGAGTTTCCAAGTTCCCCACACATACGTTCCTGTACGCCTGCCAGGAGCTAGGAAGTTCAACCGTTGGTTCTAATGCTGTCCTTCCAATGCTGTCTCGACCACTCACGGGTTCCCCAGTTCTTTTGGGGGCATGTCACGGGACAGTAGAGTTGCCAACCCTCCAGGATTGCCCTGGAGTCTCCAGGAATTAAAGATTCATCTTTAATTAAAAATTGTCATGGGATGAAACCTCCAGGAATATGTCCAACCAAAATTGGCAGCCCTGTTTGTGTGTCTGCTTGTTTAGGGGGTAAAATAATCCTGAATTATGGTGACATGCTGTATGGAATACTTCAGCATATCTTAAAAAAAGACTTGACATTATTTTAGGGGAAAACTCCATATTATTGTCACTGGTAAGTGTAGGTAAAAATGCTACCAATTGTGATTTTTTTTTTTTTTTTTTTTTTTTTGGTTAGGAGAATTAATGTTTTTATAGACATAGCTATACCAATAAATAGTCTTATGTGGATACAGTTCTACCAGTATGTCTGATACCAATAGTAAGGCAAGGTCTACACTGTGGGAGAAATGTCAGATATGCAACTTCAGCTATGAGAATTGCATAGCCGGAGTCTATGTACCTTAAGCCAAATTTCTGGGGTGGCCCCGCTGCGGGAGGTTCCATCGATGTTCCTTGCAAATTCTAGGGGCGCAAATGCAATTAGCAAAACTATCCTGTCCTGGGAGACTTTCTTGGTTATGACCTCTCATATGGCCCACTCACTAGCTTAAATTGCCCATTGCTACTCTGGAAGGTTGGCAACCCTGCTAGCCCATACCTGATATGGAACAAACCGTGTCAGCGGTTTGACTGGATGCAGTGGGGGCGCACAACTCTCATGATGTTGTACGCAATCAGCACGCACCTCACTTCATGTGCCCCTGCTTTGTGTGTCACTTAGTAATACTGGTAGGAAAAGAACATGGATGGAAACCAGTGGAATCTGGCAACCCTGCGTGTGAGCAACGATAAACAAAATGTCTCATGACCTGCACATAGGCCCCTCAAATGGCTTGTGGGCTGCACGTAGCCCTGGGGCCACCGCCTGCCGGCCACTCGTCTGGAGTCCCCCAGAATCAGCATCAATCTCCTGGTGACAGCGACCCTGGGGAATTTAATAGGCTAGTTCAAGGAAATGACATTACATTTGGCGGGCAGAGAGGGCCAGAAATCTCCCAGCATAGCTTCGGTCAAAGTTGGCAACCCTATGGGCTATGCAAATGAGTAATTGTACATCTTCTATTTTCTGGTGGTGTTTTTTCCCCAAAGGCGTGGTCTAAAGCTTTGCAGGAATAGCTGTGTCAGTTAGCGGGTATGATTATTTTATTGATGTAGCTAAAATAGCAAAAGCCTTACTGTAGGTGTAGTTATACTGGCAAAAAAGTGCTTTTGCTAGGATAGTTTTCATTCAGGGAACTTGTATAAGCTATGTCGACAGTAGGATTTCTATACCAGTATAAACTGTATCTCCACTAGGACGGCGTGATGGCACAGCCAAAAGTTAAACCTTTGAAGTAGGGATGTTAAATATCGGTTTACTGAATAGTCAAGCAACCTCATATATTCTTATTGGTTAATCGACTATTCTATAGTCCCCGGGGGTGGGGGGCAGCAGCCGCTGTATCAGAGGCAGCAGCATGGGGTGCCAGGCGGGAGCTGGTCCATGAGGGGAGCCAGTTTAAAAAACAGCTCCCCTTGTGGATCAGCTGCCTGTCACCTAGTGCTGCTGCCTCTGATAAAGAGGCAGCAGCGTGGGTGGCAGTAGCTGCTGTCTAAGAGGGGTCTGAGCTCCTGGATGGAGAGTGAGCTGGAAGTGAGTCGGGCTGCCTGGCTCCTAATACACTTTAAGTGCAGAGCCGCAGTAGAGGTAGGTTCTGGACCCGGCGCGAGCCAGAACTGAGCCAGGCTATGGTCTAACCTGCTAAAAAATGTACTGGCAAGGGTGTACAAGCTTTTGCTTATCAGTTAATTGGTTCATCGACCACACTATTACATCCCTACTTGGAAGTGTAGGCAAGGCTTAAGAATAAAATGTGTGTTGTGCTGGAGTGGACCGATCGTCTGTCACATCTGGCACCCTGCCTCTGTTGTTGCCATTTCAGTGAGAGGCCAAAAACCAAACTCAACCCCCCCATGATCCAGGCAGACAGTTGTGTACGAGGGTGGAAAGTCCCTTTGTGATGTCTACCACAATTAGCTGACAGCCTGAAAGATGAGGTTTGATTATTTCGGCCTTAACATCCTATCCCCAGGCAACGGAAAATTGTTCGGTCCTGAGTTCTAGGAAGAACTCCTTCATTGCTGCAGGATGCCCGGAATGGAGAGAGTCTGACCTGGAGTCGTGTTATAACTGACGGAGAAAGGCTATGAGGCAAACTCTTTTTCTGGGGCAGCCCATTCCTTAACCTCCCAGTCTCCTCGTTTTAGTGCTGGTGCTTCTGCTTCTAACCTCCAGGGTTTTGATACCCAACAGGTTGGTGGGACGAAAACAGGAGTTGTGCGCTATGTGGGAGAGACCGACTTTGCCAAAGGAGAATGGTGTGGAGTGGAACTCGATGAACCTCTAGGGAAGAACGATGGAGCAGTCGCTGGTACAAGGTACTGTATACACTCACCGGCTCCAGCCGGGACTCTGAAAGGGCGCCCAACACCTACTAATGGAATGTAGAGTGCCAAAAACAGCTGCGTAGGGGGGTCAAAGGAGACAGAGCTAGAACTTACGAAGGGACATCTAGGCTGTATATTTGGGAAGGGCTGTGGGGGGAAATATTCCGACTGCGAGGGCTTTAGACTGGGAAGCAGTTTCTCCAGGGAAGTGGTGGAAGTCCCATCATTGGTGTATTTTGAAACTTTGTAAAAGTTTGTAGAGAAAAGTTTGTTTATTTTAAAGAAGAGGTGAGTTGTTGGATTTTTTTCCCCCCACTTCTGCTTTCTGTGATTCTGTGGCTATATTAAGACCACCTGCCATTATATGTTTCCTTGGTAAATCCTTCCCTCTCCTTAGTCTATATATAATTTACCTTTTCCTCTGTCAACATAGCAAGGATGTAAGGTATCTCACCCTGTGGACCATCTCTTTTTTTTCTGGAGGCTAGGCTTTTAATGAGCCCAGAACAAACAGTTAATGAAGTTATTGCTCCAGGCTTGTAGTGCTTCTTAAGGGTGACATCTGTTTGCAGTCTGAACTTACAACCCCTGATTCTTGTCAGTGTCTTCTCCAGCAGTGTAGCTCTTAGCACACACACGCCTGCCGGTGAAGGGCAAAGCTGTGAAAGTTGGAAGGGTCAGGTTAGCATTGGGTGAACACCAAAAAGACAGCATGTTCTTCCAAATGATCTCCGTCTGGGTCTGCGAAACTGGGCAGGGGAGCTGACGAGACTTCATGCTGCAAACTGTGACCCTAAAGCTCAGATCTTAAGTTATCCTGAGCTTTGGGGAAATTTGGGTCCGAGTTCTGCAGCTCATACTTGACTCTTGTGGAAATAGGGTTGGAACGGACTCTCCAGATGCTTCGCAGGCCCATGAATGGGAATAATGGCAGGGAAAGTTCTCAGGCCCTTTAAACCCGATAACGGTTGGGTTTGGATCAACAGTTGGGTGGGTTCTCATGGGGTCTGAAATGTTTCTTCAATCCCTCATGTTCACTCCAATTTTTCTGGAGTTCTGCAAAGTCCTATAAATCCTTGTACAGCTCGTGCGCTGTATTTAGGGCTGTAAAGAAGTGGCCAGAGGCAGTCTGACTCTAGGTAGTAAATAAGGCACGAGGGTGAGCAACAATATTATGAAATGTTATTACTGCTTCAGGCTTTCCTCGGGAAACCCAGCTATGGTGGAGGTCAGAGGGTAACTTTGACAGTAGCGTGGAACTGACAATTACTCAGTAAGCCCCAATTGCTGCAGCAGCATCATTCATTTTCTGCCAGCTTGGTGCCTGCTGGCCATGAGCCTTTATTTGCAATAGGAACGGCTTTGTATCGTCCCATGCTAGCATGAAAGCATTGCAATAAACCGGGGTGGGGAACCTTTTTCGGGTCGGGGGCCACTGATCTACAGAAGAATTAGTCGGGGGCCGCACACAAGTGAGAAGCAAAGAAAGAAAAAAAGACAAACCCTTATTGATGTGGCCCCGACTGAGGAGAAAGACACTCCCCATGTTCCCCCCCATACACCAGAGCTTAGGGGGGCCCAGGCTAGTAAATTTTGTGTGCTCCAGCCTCGTGGTGGGGCAGCGGGTTGGCTGATACAGAGGCAGCAAGTGGGGGAGAGCGACTGGTCGAGTACAGGGCCGGCTCGAGCCATTCCCGCCCCCCGATGAGCTGCGTACCTTACAGCTGCAATTGGGCGCCCCCCCCATAGGTTGGCGCCCCGGGCAGCTGCCCGGCTAACTCCTCCCTTAATCTTGCGCTGGTCGAGTAGCAACTCGACTACCCAATAAGCCTAGGCTTACCAGGTAGTCAACTACACAGCTAGTTGCTTACATCCCTACTACCCATCAGACATCCTTTAACAGTGACTTGCACTCATTCCCAGTATGGACCTAAACCAAGCTATCCCATCAGTGATGGTGGCCCTCTGTCCAATTACCAGCCCTCCCACGCCTAGTAGCTTATTGTAACAGCATGAGGTTTTGGCACTTTTGCAGAAGCCACGTTGATTTTCCTCCTTGGTTCCCCAACCCACAATGAGGTCAGCCCTAAGCAGTGATCTGTTCCAAGATCCGGGGCCTGCCTGGCAGCAACAGAAGGGGAGAGGAGTGGGGTTTGGGGTTTTCATTTTTGAAAAGATAGGACTTGAACAGATGCTTGCAAATGAATCATTTTCTCCTCTGGATGGAGAACAGGCTGTTCTGCGGCCTTCCATGTACATGGCATCAGCCCGTGATCAACACACATGCTGCTGCCCTTGTGTGCAAGCTGTTTCACACATGGAAGGCGATCTTGGAACAGCTGCTAACATCTGGAGACTGCCGACGGGTGCCAGGAAACTAGTGCTTGGCTAATATTAGAGTCCCTATTGGGCTTGTGTCTGAATTGTTGATCGTTATTAATTAGTCACTATTTCAGCCACACGCGGGAGAGATTTTGCTCCATCGTTTCCTGCCAATGGTTCATTTCCAGCTTCTGGAGATGGCTCCCAAACCAGACAGTATTGTCTGCCCTGGCTGCTGCGGTGAAACCAAAGGGTGTGACACACAGAGGCCCTGTGTTACTTGCTGAAGCAACGCAGATGGGGGAACAGCTTGACTAAGGCTTGAACAGCTCAACCTGTGTGCCAAAGAGGCCCTATGTTTCTGGCAATGTGGGTTTCTGGCAGCTGGCCCCCAGGTGGGACTTGCCTTAATCTCTCACCAGCAGTGGGATGAGTCCATGTCCCGTGTGCGGACAGGCAGTAACTGCCGAAATGGGATTGCACCTGAACGTGCCCCTCCCCTATCTCCTCTCTTGTGCTGTTTTGCCTTCTTCGTCTGTCTGCATCAGAACTGTCTTGTCTTGTCTTTTCTTCTCCCGTCTCCTTGTTCTGTCTTCTGTGCCTTCAGTAACCCACCCGGAGAGGCAGTGAAGAGACAGACAGAGCCCTTTCTGCATGGTGTTTTCTATGCTGGCATTTTGATTGGGAAGTGGAATCCTAGAACTGGAAGGGACCTCAAGAAGTCATCAGGTCCAGTCCCCTACCCTCACGGCAGCACCAAGCACCATCTAGATTATCCCTGACAGGTGTCTGTCGAACCTGCTCTTAAATATCTCCAGTGATGGAGATTCCACAACCTCCCTAGGCAATTTATTCCAGTGTTTAACCACCCTGACAGGAAGTTTTTCCTAATGTCCCACCTAAACCTCCCTTGCTGCAGTTTAAGCCCATTGCTTCTTATCCTATCCTCAGAGGCCAAGGAGAACAATTTTTCTCCTTCCTCCCTGTAACACTCTTTTAGGTACTTGAAAACTGCTCTCATATCCCCTCTCAGTCTTCTCTTTTCTAAACTAAACAAGCCCAAATCTTTGTCTTCCCTCCTAGCTCATGTTTTCCAGACTTTTGATCATTTTTGTTGCTCTTCTCTGGAGACCTTCTCCAACTTCTCCACGTCTCTCCTGAAACGTGGTGCCCAGAACTAGAAGGCTGTCTTCTCTGGCCAAAATTCAGTAGCAGCAGGCTCCCTCCTGTTCTTCCTCTTCAGGGCCTCCTACTGAGACCCCCACAGCCTTTCTGATCACTTGTTTGCGAGCACTACAGCAGCTCCATTCCCTTCAGCCACGCCCATCTCAGGCCTCCAAAGGTTGGTGCTTAGCTCAGGGCTGTACAGTGTCCTCAGCCCATCCGTTTTTTACCTACAGCTCCCTCTTTTCCTCTGTCTGGCCTTAGATCATTCCAGCTCACAGCTTGTGTTTCTGATCTGTCCCTCCCACGGGCTATCCCTCCGCCGTGCTGGCTCCCTCTGACCCAGGCCAAAAAACACCTGGAGGAGTTTTGGTTCGCTGGCACAAGGAGGGGTTGCACGTGCTCTCCCTGGGTTTATGCACGTGGTGTTTTGACACAGACCCGACTGGCAGCTATGCCCCCTAGGATTCCCCCTGCTCATCACACTGCACATGCCTCTGCATCCAAACGGCTCACCAGTGAATCGCAGGTGTCTCCTGCGTACCCGAGGGAGCGTCGCAGGGACGAGATGGGGCTGCCCGGGCCCCTGGACTCTGCGCTCGGTTGAAAAGCCTGTTGAAGTCCAGGGGAAGACTCCCATTGGCTTCAGCTGGCTTCTAGGTTGGGCTCTTGGAGATTTTACTCGTGCGGCAGAGTGCCACAGAAATTTCATTTACGGACAAAATGGGAAAAATTTACGGACAGACAAATTTCTTTATGGACGCTAACTCGGCGGGATGATGTAGATAAGACCATCACATGGATCACGTGAGTCGTTTAATAAACAACTAAAACGTCCTATTTCCGCTGCTCCACAGTAAAATGGCTGAAGCCGCACAGAAGACATTTAATTGCTATAGAATAATTGCTGTTTTTTTAAATTTTATTGCACTTTTACGAAATTTACGGACACCTACATTTTTTTTACAGACTTTATGGACATGTCCAATTTCGGCCAATTTTTTACGGACTGTCCGTAAATTGACTGACAGTTGGCAACCCTGTCGTGCAGACTTGGGAGACGTGCGGCCAGTCCCACGAGAGAGTTTGTTGGCTGGAGTTCTTACAGGCCAGAGGTGGTACATGGTACCCACAGCTATTGGGATACTCATTGACTGCATAGCCCTTCTGAAACTCTGCTGTCCGTGGTCATTTATGCCATGAGCCCGCCCGGATCAGCTCACTGTGTCCCTTAGGCCAGACTGGGTCAGACCAATGGTCCATGTAGCCCAGTGTCCTATCTGCCGACAGTGGCCAATGCCAGATGCCCCAGAGGGAGGGGACACAACGTAATCCTCACGTGATCCCTCCCCTGTCACCCATTTCCAGACAGACAAAGGCTAGGGACACCATTCCTACCCATCCTGGCTAATAGCCATTAATGGACCTAATCTGCATGAATTTATCTAGTTCTTTTTTGAACCCTATTAAAGTCCTAGCCTTCACCGCATCCTCTGGCAAGGAGTTCCACAGGTTGACTATGCACTGTATGAAGAAAAACTTCCTTTTGTTTGTTTTAAACCTGCTGCCTATTCATTTCATTTGGTGACCCCTAGTTCTTATATTGTGGGAACAAGTAAATAACTTTTCCTTATTCACTTTTTCCACACCAGTCATGATTTTATAGACCTCTATCATATTCCCCCTTAGTCTCATCTTTTCTAAGCTGAAAAGTCCAAGTTTTTTTAATCTCTCCTCATATGGCAGTCGTTCCAAACCCCTGATCATTTTTATTGCCCTTTTCTGAATCTTTTCCAATGCCAATATGTCTTTTTTGAGATGAGGCAACCACATTTGTACCCAGTATTCAAGATGTGGATTTACCATGGTTTTATATAGAGGCAATAAGATATTCGCTGTCTTATTCTCTATCCCTTTTTTAATGACTCCTAACATTCTATTTGCTTTTTTTGACCGCCGCTGGATCCAAGTATCCAAAATAGCGATCCCTCGTCTTCACAGCAAGCCCATTACTTCGGGCGAGCTCTTCCGACGTCCCTGTAAACCTCATTCCACGAGGAGTAAGGGACATTTCGGAATAGCGGGTTATTTCAAATCTGGCACGGTGTAGACAGTGGCAAATGATGAAATAAGCTATTTTGAAATAAGATCGAACGAAGATACGCCATTTGTGTAGCTCATTTCGAGCCTCAGTGCAGTGTAGACGCACCGTTACTGACCCACACGGACCGGGGCTGACCATGCGGGTTGCCTTGTGCAGTGATCGCAGTGGGCAAGAGTTGGGTTAAGTTTGAAGCAGGGGCAAGGAAATTATTTCACAAGCCCACCCCAATATGCTCCCATTTTGCTGCGACCTGAACGCGAGTAGTTCTCTGCTCTGGGTTTGGTTTGGTTCTAAACAGGCAGCTATGGGGCATCAGGAGCAAGGAGAGGGAGAGACGGCGGAGATAGGTGTTGCCTTTCCCTGAAGACAACGTGGGTAGAGGGTTGTTTGGGGGGGTTTGTGTGGGGGGGGGTTTTGGGGATTTTTTTTGACACAAGCATCTGGGCTCCTACACCACTCACTCTGGAGGAAGGTCACCTCTATCTCAGTCTTGAAAAAAGCCCATGTCTTCCCTCATCCTCTTCTTCTGCCTCCCCATCTGGCAAACACCTGTCATCGCCTAACAGTGCTGAAAACAGAGCTGTGGTTGCTGTCACTCACACCAGCCCAAGATAGCCACATCCCTAGCACTCATCTTCCCTCCCTTTTTCTTAAGGACAGATTGTTTGGTTAAAAACCCCGTAGCAAAACCAAAACGCTTTCCCCATTCCCGTGTGACTCACAAAACCTGCATTGCTTGGAGAGGAGGATAACATTCAAGGGCCTGTTCTCATTTTCACTAGTGCTCCTTTCCGTGCTTGGGAAGTGCAAAGGGACCTTAATGCAGGCGTGAATGTGATTTGCTTACCTTACGGCTCCTTTGTACTTTCAAAGTGGTGTAAAGGGGCCGCAGTATATTTATATTTTAAGGGGAAAAAAAACCCCTTTTTTGAAAGATCCAGTACTCCTCAGAAAATTATGCAAATGAGGAGTACAGGATCTTTCAAAAAAAGTTGGGTTTTTTTGTTTGTTTGTTTGTTTGTTTGTTTTGAAAGAACCGCATCTAGATGGCAGTTTCACTTTTGAAAAGCCCTTTTTTTGAAAGAATGCGTGGCCGCCATTATGCAAATGAAGCGCGGAAAAATTCAAATCCCGCTTCATTTGCAATTTCGATCTGTCTAATTTACATCCCTCTTTCAGAAGAAGGATGTAGTCTAGACATGCCCTCAGTGTGCACAGTGAAATCTGAATGTCCAATGCTGTAGATTCATGCCCTTCTAAATCAGACCATTCATACCCTTCAGTGGTCCGCTGCGATCGTTTTAGTTTCACCTCCTGCCTAACACAAGCCATAACTTTCCCCAGAATAATTCCTGTTTGAGCTACACTCGTCACTGATTCTAAAGCAGTATCGGGGTAAAAACACTCCAGGAGAAATGTTTAAAACCAAAAACCCCATCCTCTTTTCATTAACTTTAAAAATGTAACATCATATAGTATGGGTGTGACTGCAAAAGGGGGGGTGTTTTGCTTTGGGTTGCATTTGCTCCTGTGAAAACGTTTATTTTATTTTAGCAAGCCTCTATTTTGGGCCTGTCCTTCTAGGGACTGTGCCCTTAACCGCCTCCTCCAAAACACCCGAAAAGGGAATGCTCTAACCTGTTCTGCCACGTCGGGCGACAGGGTTCGTGAGGACACTGTTAAATCTCCTGTGATTCTCGATTCATGATCTCTTTTCTACGATCGTCTGATCTGACTTCCTGTGCCACAGGCTGTAGACTATTTCCCAGCAATTGGGAATTCTTGGTTGGACTCCCAGGTAGGGATGTTGGATATAGTGTAATTGAATAGGCGTGTAACCATGTGATATCTTATTGGTTACACAACTATTCGAGAGTTCCTGGGGGCGCTCCGGGTCCCATTCCCAGGGAGCCCCTGCCACCCCGCGCTGCTGCCTCTGTGGGGTGGCAGGTGGGAGCTGGTCTGCTGAGGGAGCTAGTTGAAAAACCTCTGATACAGAGGCTGTAGTGCGGGGTGGTAGCAGTCCCTATCCATGGGGGTCTGAGCTCCCTGTAGACAGAGGCCAGTCTGTGGCAGCAGCCTCTGTCCTCAGGGAGCTCGTACCCCTCATGGACAGGACCCACCTGCCCCCACCTCCCATTGCTCCGCGGGGGGGCAGCAGCACTGGGAGGGGCAGGCAGCACTGCAGAGCTGGTGTTGGGGGGAACCGGCTTTTAATCTGGCTTCCCCCCAGTACCGGCTCCTACCTTTCCCCCCCTCCCTCCCCCCCGCTGCCTCTGTAGGAAGCATCAAGTGAGGGAGGA